>LBNU01009405.1:16216-31220 GCA_014162995.1 Artemisia annua
TTGTTGGGAATTATACTTTGAGTTGATATTGACAAAATATGAAAGATGAAGGACCTATGGAGACAAAGGATGAAACTTGCAAAGAAAGAAAAAGATTACAGCAAATCTTTTATTTATTTAGTATATATCCTTTGTAACCCTAGTATCTCTATTATATAAAGAGATATAGGGAATTGGTTTTAGATGTACGTACAAGATGTAAAACCAGGAAAAGTGTGTGTGGGAAACCTAGGCGTAGGGTTTGGGAAAAACGCCTAGGTTAGAGTGTTTGTGTTAAGCCTCAAGGATCATAGATCCCTGTTAGATTAGTAACCGTGCTATACTTGATCACATAGCATTGGGGCTTATTGTATTGTTAGAGTAGAGATGATGACGAAGAAACCTTGTAGCAATAATAAAGATGTTTTGTTTATTCCGCTGCGTACATGTTCTTTATCTTTATTATTGTGTAATCCCTTGATGAGGTCTAAACAACCTCGAGCTAAAACGATCTTAACAGTTTGTGTACGAATATTTGTATTTATAGTATAGATATTATGTAATATTCTATTATGTTAGAAGATCATTATCGTGGGTAGGAAGTTGTATGTAAGCCTGTAGGGTTCCTTGGTGTATAAAAGGAGATCCTAGGGTTAGACTAGAATACGAATTATTCTAGTATTGTATTCACTTCAAGGTTGTAAAACCCTAGCACTATTCAGAGTGCTCGTATTCAATATATTGAAGTGTTTAGTTGGTAATATTACTGTGTTTGTGTTCATCTTAAGTTAATCAATAAATTCCGCATATTGATTAAGTTTTGTAACAAGTCAGTTTCTATACATTGTTGTCTTGGTTTATCTAAGATAATAATACTAGATCAATTGCTCAACTGGGATCAACAGGGACCATTCATGCCAACTTTCCAAAATCATTTCCAAGGACCTTTCTTGCCATTTTGTGATTCCATAAGGTTCCTTGATGTTTATTTCCAAATTTGAACACCCGAGGACCAAAATTGCCAAGTTCCAAACTTGAGGGACCAAACTTGCCAATTCTTCAAACTTTTGCTCCAAGGGCTATTTCTGGCATTTTGTGATTCCCCAAGGTGTATTTTGACAATTTAGGCTCAAAAATGGTAATTTACTTCCCCGGCTCCGGCTTTTGACACGTTTTCCAATCTCGTGCTCGTTTTTGTCCTTTTTGGCATGTTTCATGCCAGTTTCTGAAATATCCGTACCTGCACGATCACAAACACAAAAACACAATATCTTTGGCATTTCTGGTTAGTTTTTGTTTGTTTTGGTCTTAATTTGGTAAAGAAAAGATGTGTGAATAAGCACACATCAATGTCATCAGTTGAAGCCGTAGTTATCATGATGTAGTCTTAAACGGGATTTTACAACTCTTGTGACTTAAACCGAGAAATCGATTCTTTCCCGGGATTTTACTAAAGTCAACAGAGGAAACCGAAAGACTTAATATACGAATTAGACTTAGAATGAGAACTTAGATAAGTCACAATTTGTACTAAGTGTCAAGTCGCGACAAGTCAAGTTACAATATATCCGATCGTGATAAGTCAAGTCGTAAGAATTAACTCGCAACATCCAATCACAATCAGATTAATCGAAACGACTTAAGTTACAACAATTCACCAAATACAAGTAGTTAACAAATCACTAAAATCTCACAGTTGAGTTAATCACTAAAAATAGAGATAATCGCTAAAAACAGCCAATCGCTAAAAAGCTAATCGCTGGATGAGGTAATCGCTAAAAGCAGCCAATCGCTAAAAAACTAATCGCTGGATGAGGTAATCACTAAAAACAGCAAATCGCTAAAAAGCTAATCGCTGGATTTAGGTAAACGCTAGTCAAGAGTTAATCGCTGCTGAGAGCTAGTCGCTGGATGAGGTAATCGCTAAAACCAGCAAATCGCTAAAAAGCTAATCGCTGGATTTACGTAATCGCTAAGCACTAGCAGACAATGCGTACTAATCGCTACCACTAGACTCCAAGCCAGTCGCTATCTAGCGATTTTGTCCTTTTGTCCCAATATAGTAAACTCACTTAATCACTAGAGTTAAACGCTACCAAAACAGAGATAATCGCTACCAATAAACACTATCCGAGGAGCTAATCGCTAACAAGAAACACAATCCAAAATCACTCCAAATCCAAAATAACGAATGATATAACCCATCCAACTGAAGAACTAAGTAAGTCTAACACCACTAATCACAAAAGTACACCCAAACACTTCATATAACATAAACAACATCAAACCAAGATGTTTTCCTATAAAACTATTCTAACCAACTAAAACCACAAAAAACCACACCAAATCCGAATATCTAAGGCCCTAAGATGAAACCTTGGCTCTTGATACCAATTGTAAGATACACATTAAGTCACAAACATGATTCCTTGGTGGTTTTGGTTCGTTGGTTTAGAGAGAGAGGGAGAGAAAGATGGGAGCCTTTTAGTGAGAGAAACAGGTATTATACTAAAACATACTAAATGCCTCTACTAGGCTGTGGATCAAGCTGACAGTGGGTAAAGACCCGATCCGACTCCACAAATACTAACTAATATTAAACTACGTACTAACTAATATGATAAATACTACGAGCTACATAATGCTAAATAATACTCGGGGTGACCGAGCCTTCTATATGAAAAACATATTCCTAACAGGAGTTCTTCCCATTTCTTGAATTGTGGCTTGAGTTCATTGAGTTCCATACCATGGGGGTCCTTGTTGACCTCATTTCCGGAACGGGTTCTCCTAGTGTCGGAGGTCCTAACAAAGAGATGATCACGAAGTACATCCTATGACACAAGAGGAGTGTCATAGGGATGGATGCGATCCATGAGTGTGTCAAGAGTTGTGAGTGAGTCTTTGTCGGTGTAGATGCAAGTACCATGATTTGGAACACCTAGGATTTGAGCAAATTCATTGAGAGTGATTTTGATTTGGTGACTACTAACCATGAAGTTTAGAGACATGTAACCATAATCATCGGAAGAAAGAGTGACGGATGCATAGAACTCTAGAATGAACCTAGGACAAATAGGCTCATCGATTTCCAAGAGACAAGTAAAAAATGTTTATAGTGGCAAGTTCCCTAAGAAGATTTGTTCCTTCTAGGAAGGATGGGTCAACGGTTCTACCCTCGTGGATATAGCGTTTTTNGAGAGTGATTTTGATTTGGTGACTACTAACCATGAAGTTTAGAGACATGTAACCATAATCATCGGAAGAAAGAGTGACGGATGCATAGAACTCTAGAATGAACCTAGGACAAATAGGCTCATCGATTTCCAAGAGACAAGTAAAAAATGTTTATAGTGGCAAGTTCCCTAAGAAGATTTGTTCCTTCTAGGAAGGATGGGTCAACGGTTCTACCCTCGTGGATATAGCGTTTTTCTAAGGCTTTGAAAACATTGACTTGATTGGGAGTAAGACCTTTGGTTTTGTGGTGTTTGCGTAGGTAGTGAATGGTGTCCTTATAGTCATAATGAGTTGCGGGAGGCATGATGATCCCTAGAAACACAAAATTTCAAATTTTAGTCTAAGTTTACGACTATTACAATGTGGATGTTCTAGTGTGTGCCTATATGCAAATAATATGGAGGTGCGGTTATCTTGACTCATTTTGATGCTTAAAACGTTTTATAATGCAAATTTTTGTTATGAAAAAAAAGATAACCCAAACGCTCCTAATTCAATATAGCTTATGTAGAAACTAGAAGGGGGGTTGAATAGTTTCACCGTTTCATTTTAGTTGTTAAAACATTTCACCGTTTTTAGGTCCGGTTTATATTCTTTTGCAAACTTGTTGAATTCTACTTGTTATGTGATATCAATTTAACTAGTAACATGCAAAAACAAACAAGTAAAGTAAAGAGTAAGGAAAGAACACAACCAAAGAGACGCGGCGATTTATAGTGGTTTGGCACGAAGCTCACTCTTCGTCCTACTCCACTCCCCGAGTACCACACTCGAGAGTTATCAATCACTATATCAACACACTCCTTCAGGCGGAGCAATCCGTACACATGCTTACATAAGGCTTAACGACATTAAGCATAGTGTCGAGTTCTAATCGTAGCTAGAACCAATCTACTCCAAGGCCCATGTGGCCACACGAACAAGCACTCTTGTCCATCTTGAATCTTCACCCGATCCAAGTCTTCACATATTTGACACACTTGGTTCTTCACCGAAACCAAGCCTTCACACTTTGACACTCTTGGTTCTTCACCCTAACCAAGACTTCACACACTAGACATACTTGGTTCTTCACCTGAACCAAGACTACACACATGACTCACTTGGATCATCACCCGATCCAAGTCTTTACATAATAACTTGACAAGATCCTATCCTACACACTAGGACATCATTCTTCTCACACCAATACATGAACTAATCTAGTTACAACACTTCTTGGATTTACATCACCATCCATGTTCACACAAATATCCCCTCCTCGACTCACACACAAGTCGGATAACAATGACAATATTTACAGAACCTATCACCGTAACACTTGTTACGTTTGTGTGTCGACACCTATAACATCTCGAGTCCTCATTGATGTCGAGAGTTCTTCTCTTGCACTTGACGGAAGAGGAAATCACTTATAAACATATACCGACATGTTATAGTGATCAAAGACTCAAGGGGAAAATAAAAACAGAAAGTTTTGTGTGTGAAAATCATTGTTTTCTGAAGTGTAACAGTTCAGTATTTATAGACGATAGGAGAGAGCCAGACGATCCTGTAAATAGGCGACGGTCCTTTATCACTACGGGACCGTCGACCCCTTTAAGGGACCGTCCAGACAAAAACGCTCCCTTTTTGTCCTGACGTGGTGAAAACTTATCTGGTGTAGTTTCAGCTATTTTAGGGGGGAAACTAGCTGTTACACATTTGAATTTGAATATATTTTCTTAATAAAACATTTCTTTTAAAAACACGAAAACACTTTTGTGAAAATGTTTTGTCAAACTTAAAAATGTAAGTTCATAAGAAAATAAAAACTTCTTTGATCACCAAACTAATGACGGTATATAGTTTGTTCATACCTGAAGTGACCCTGTAGAAGCTAGGTGGAAGTAACGAGTTTCCTCGGTTAAAAACTTATTAATCGTAACTTTACGTAACATGTCTTTATATTTTGTGATTATCAAAACACAAGAAGATCGAATAATGCGAATAACGTTTTTGACATTATTTGTATTAACAATCTCCCCCTTTTTGATGATTACAAAATATAAACTCATTTTAGGTAAAATTATGCGTTGATAAATTTTTAATGAGTTTTCCCGTTACTTCTCCCCCTTTTTGTAGAATCAAAAAGGTGTCGTTGTTGTTGAGGAGAGTAGACACGAGCATCCTTAAAAGGGCATCGTCATTGTTGACGGAATAAAAGCTCCCCCTAGCTAAGTGCTCCCCCTTAATGAGGGCACCGGGGAATCGAGCTATGGTGATGTGCTACAAAAACAAGTTAGGAGCAAAGCACNACCATTGGTGGATGGTGTTTTGAGTGGTGCACTTGGTGCTTGAGGTGATGTTGGTGGTGACTTAGGAGATGGAGTGGAATCATAGAGTGTGAGGTCAATGAAGGTTGTTTGAGGTCGAATGATTTTGAGTTTGGGTCTTTTGTTTGGAGGTTGTGTTTTGAGCTCTATCTTTGTGGTTGACATGGTGGTGGAAGATGAGGCCATTGTAGGTGATGTGGAAGAGATGAATGGTTGTTGTGGTGAGGTTGAGGATGATGAGTAAGGCTTAAATAATCAAGCTTAGTTATGATTTGGGCAAAGCATGCATTAGGAGAATTCAAGCACATAAAGATGTTTAACTAAACAAGGTAAGGTGGTGATAATCATGCAATAGGTTAGGATTGCAGGAAAGAAGAAAACAGTGCAAAATCCGTGATCCTACAGGGACGGTCAGATAAACAGCAGACGGTCCCTTATCACTTTGGGACCACCGGATCGATAAGGGACCGCCGGCAGTGAGTTCACAGGTTCTTTCCAGTTTTTCATTTCTGCAACCTGTACATGCAATTCATTTCTATCTTTCATAGAACAAACATAAGCATAATTAAATTCACAAAAGATGTTGCTAACCAACTAAACATCTCATAACCTCATCCATAGCAAACACATAATACTAGTTCATAAAACCGATAAACGTAGTAAATCCAAGTACATTGTGTGATAGAGATAACTTAAACATTTAGAGTCATAGAAATTACTACATCATCATAGCAATCAATACAAATTTCAACAAATACATAGTTATTGACTTCAATCCTCTTCCATGCGTCTCTTTAGATACTTCTTTATTTCCTCGTCTATTATATCATCGATTGGTAATCTTTCAGGATTTATAAACGATGATATTTGTTGTTTGGAGATGGGGGCCATGACTCGATCGTAAGATAGATAGAGAGGATTATGAAGATAAGGATAGGTATCCATAAAATAGTTGAAGAGACGAGTTAAAAGCATCCCGTAGGGCATCAACTTATCGTTGGTATCCTCGAGTTGCATAATTCGCTTAGCGAAGAAGTATGCAAGATTGTAAGGTGTCCATGTAAGAATGCAGTAAAGCATGCGAGCAATTGATGCTGGTACATACTCACTTTCATTCATAAGACAAAATACATTCTCACGTAGAATGATTGCCATTTCCTTAAGACAATGACGGAGTTCGGTGAAGAGAATTTTATTTGGGTGAGTGGTGGAGGATGATTCACAAAGGGACTTGATTATTTTGTCTTTGGGGGGAATGAGTCTCCGATAAGGACCATGTTCTTCTTGATTTTCGAGAAGAGAGTCAAGATCGGCTATTTCCGAATAGGCACATTGCCCATGATATGGAAGTCCAAGGATTTGACCAAACTGTTTAAGAGATAAAGAAAAGCTGTAGCTTCCTATGGTACGCCAAAAATGTATTGTGTAATCCTAACTTCGTTTGATTTTGACTCCACTATAGAATTCTAATATGAATCTAGGACAAATGGTTTCATCGATGTTCAGAAGACAATCGAAACCTATGTTGCGAAAGCCTCTGTTAATGGATTCCTTATCTTCATATAGCAGACTTAAGAAACGTCCCTCATGAATATGTCCCTTTTCAAGTTATTTGAATAATTGTATGAATTTAGGGTCGGAATGATGTTCTAATGAAAGTTTTGGGATGTAAACATGAGTTAGATAGTGATCATTATCGTAAGTATGTGGCGTGGTTAACCTATGAAACAAATGAACAAATATTAGGAGTAATTTAACATTGTCGTAAAACCTAAGTTAGCTACTCCTTTTTATGAAAACATTACAGATTTGTGTTAACTATGTGATAAAAACCATGATCTAATATGTGTAGCTAGGTTGCACCAATATAAAATTAGCGTTAGGCTATCTATACCATAAAATTCCATTTATCACAAATATTTTTGAATTTGATCTTAATGTCAAGATTTTCTATCCATTTTGTTGCATGATTATGAAAACATTTTTGACATGTATTAACAATGTATAACTACGTCTTTGTTACGTGATTAAACAAGATTAACAATATTAAATTCGAATTGGGGATGATCTCATTTTTTACCCATTTTTAAAATCCGCAAAATAAGTTAATTGATTGGTTAATTCGAGTGTTATTAGTAATACATTGTTTAGATTAGCCATCAATTGTTTTTAATTTAACAAAGAAATGAGAATCCCCAATTTTCAATTTTGTGTTCATATGAACCCTAATCTATTAATTCGAATTGAATAAGTGAAATAGGATAGATTGACTTACAATAAAGTGATTAGTGATTGTTGGTGATTAATGATCTTGAGTTTGTAAACCTTGAATTAATTTGATTTTGGGGAAGTAAGATTTTGAGTGTATGGTTGTGTTGTTCATCGTTTCTGCAGCAAAGAAGGAAGTTTGGTTTGTTTTTCAGGTTCTGCAGTGAAAAAATGGGGTATGGTTTCAAAAAGCTGGACGGTCCCTTATCGATATGGGACCGCCGGGAGCTAAAGGACCGCCGTCAGAAGGTATTGCAGTTTTGATGATTTTTGTTGTTTCAGTTATTGTGACAAGTCTTTGGATCCAAATCGTTTTAAAATATAACTTTGTGTATTTTAAGACACGAAATAGACTCAATACGCACGAGTAGGCTAAGGAATGGGTATGGAGTGGAATCGAGACAGAAGAAAAGGAAAAGACTTGATACGCTTGAATAAGGAGTGGATTTTGAGTCAAAACAGAAGAATAGGAAGGAAGCAAAACGTTCAATGGGATTCAAGGACGAGAGTTGCATCGGAGAGGCTAGAAGTCAATCATGTAAATTTTAAGAAAAGTCATAGACAAGAACTAGAGAGCAAACAAAGATTGAAGTAAATGTGCATCGTCTATAGTGATTGATTGACGATAAATACGTTATAAATAATGGTTGTGGTAAGACCATAATTTTTCCAAATAATTTGCTTGAATCCAAAGATGGATAAGCATTTAGATAAAGCGTCTAATGAACACAAAGCATATAGCACAAAAGAACATATAGACATTATCTAGCATGCAAGCAAGTAATGATAAATCACATAGTCACGTAAGCATATAGCAAGTATTCATTAAACAACTATGATAGGCGAGAATGTAAGAAGACTTACCTTGGCCTCTAGCTATCCTTAATGACACATATCATAACATGTGTCTTGTAAGTGATGGGAGACAAGATGAAACTCACTTGGCGAATCGTCCTTAAGTGTAGTTACACAATCTAGCCACGCATTGTCTTGATCTCTAACCATCTTGACCTTAGGCTATTAAAACACGTACTTAGTCTTCTTTATTTTCATCACTTCAAGACTTGTTGATTAGTACACCAACTTATTTGTTAATGTGATTCTTGTCAGCAACATCACCTACAATAAAAACATTCAAACTAGTAGTACACGATTCTACTAAAATTAAGTGACTTACTAATAACAAATTTTCATCATCTTTGGATTGAACATTTCCTTGATGAAAGTTTTAAAATCTTTTACCATATATCATTTACCACATTTCATAAAATGGTTTTGTCAAAACCAATTTTTAGTTAAGTTTTATAAGCCAATATTTGGACTTCAATGTCTAGCAAAAGTTTCTTATGAAATCTTAATTTTTGAAATCTATTCTCATTGATTAAAAATATCAAAAGAGATGACATGCCAAAGATTATGACTAATTGATTTCACATAACTTTCAAATTCATTTTTCCAAATGACAAAGTTTTCATTTTCAAAAAATGGTGACTAATTCAAATAGATCCCTTCTAAGTATCTTTCAAAATCCATAGATCGATTCAAGTTTAAAGTACAGTATACTCTAAAGATCTTGATAACCTGGCTCTGATACCAATTGTATAAACTAGAAGGGGGGGTTGAATAGTTTCACCGTTTCATTTTAGTTGTTAAAACGTTTCGCCGTTTTTAGGTCCGGTTTATATTCTTTTGCAAACTTGTTGAATTCTACTTGTTATGTGATATCAATTTAACTAGTAACATGCATAAACAAACAAGTAAAGTAAAGAGTAAGGAAAGAACACAACCAAAGAGACGCGGCGATTTATAGTGATTCGGCACGAAGCTCACTCTTCGTCCTACTCCACTCCCTGAGTACCACACTCGAGAGTTATCAATCACTATATCAACACACTTCTTCAGGTGGAGTAATCCATACACATGCTTACACAAGGCTTAACGACACTAAGCATAATGTCGAGTTCTAATCGTAGCTACAACCAATCTACTCCAAGGCCCACGTGGCCACACGAACAAGCACTCTTGTCCATCTTGAATCTTCACTCGATCCAAGTCTTCACATATTGGACACACTTGGTTCTTCACCCAAACCAAGCCTTCACACTTTGACACTCTTGGTTCTTCACCCGAACCAAGACTTCACACACTAGACATACTTGGTTCTTCACCCGAACCAAGACTACACACATGACTCACTTGGATCATCACCCGATCCAAGTCTTTACATAATAACTTGACAAGATCCTATCCTACACACTAGGACATCATTCTCCTCACACCAATACATGAACTAATCTAGTTACAACACTTCTTGGATCTACATCACCATCCAAGTTCACACAAATATCCCCTCCTCGACTCACACACAAGTCGGATAACAATGACAATATTTACAGAACCTATCACCGTAACACTTGTTACGTTTGTGTGTGGACACCTATAACATCTCGAGACTTCATTGATGTCGAGAGTTCTTCTCTTGCACTTGACGGAAGAGGAAATCACTTATAAATATATACCGACATGTTATAGTGATCAAAGACTCAAGGGGAAAATAAAAACGGAAAGTTTTGTGTGTGAAAATCCTTGTTTTATGAAGTGTAACAGTTCAGTATTCATAGACGACAGGAGAGAGCCAGACGGTCCCGTAAATAGGCAACGGTCCTTTATCACTACCGGACCGTTGACCCCTTTAAGGGACCGTCCAGACAAAAACGCTCCCTTTTTGTCCTGATGTGGTGAAAACTTATCTGGTGTAGTTTCAGCTATTTTGGGGGGAAAACTAGCTGTTACACATTTGAATTTGAATATATTTTCTTAATAAAACATTTCTTTTAAAAACACAAAAATACTTTTGTGAAAATGTTTTGTCAAACTTAAAAATGTAAGTTCATAAGAAAATAAAAACTTCTTTGATCACCAAACTAATGACGGTATAAAGTTTGTTCATACCTGAAGTGACGTTGTAGAAGCTAGGTGGAAGTAACGAGTTTTCTCGGTTAAATACTTATTAACCGTAACTTTACGTAACATGTCTTTATATTTTGTGATTATCAAAACACAAGAAGATCGAATAATGCGAATAACGTTTTTGACATTATTTGTATTAACAGCTTCGTTTGAATGTACTCGAAAATACATATTAGTTATGTGTTCCCTTTAGCATTCAAGAGACATTATGCACGTGATGTTTTGAAAGTAACATTTTGATTTTGTATTCACAATGTGAGATGAAAAAAAAAATATTTGTCCTATTTGTGAGAATTCATTTTTGCAAAAATTTGGCATTGGGTCTTTTAATAAACATGTTAATTTCTTATAAGGATGCAATTCCTAACTATGGGAAACATAATTAGTTTGGTTTTACAACTAATGTTCTATATGAATTTCTCAAGTTAATGCATAACCCCATGTTTTTGTTTTTGTGCATAAATAGAAATCCTAGACGCAGATCAGGAGTGTAATTATGTTTAGAATACTTAAAATGATGATTAGAGAGCAATGAGGATGATGGAAGGACAAAAATTTCGTGTGTGGATGAATAATGAAGTGAATAGTAACTGTTATGAAGTGGTGGTATGGGATAAGGAGTGTTTGGTTTAATATAAAATAAGAAAAAGTGCCTGCAGGTTGGCGGATACGGCGGAACCAAAAATGGGGTTCCGCCCGTTATGGCCGAAGGTTCCGCCAGATCAGCAGGGGGAAAAATGTTTTGATTTGTTTTGATTTTTGTGATTTTATTCTATCGTTCAGAATTACAATGTAGGTTCCATAAGTCCTAAGCCAAGCCTAAGAAGGTTAAATGGTTCTCGTTTAAGAGGTTTTGTGAGAATGTCGGCAATGTTGTCTTCGGAAGAAACTTTCTCGATTGAGATGTTTCCTTTTTGAACATTGTCACGAAGGAAATGATGACGGATTTCAATATGTTTAGTACGAGCATGTTGAACTGGATTCATACTAAGATCGATGGCTCCTTTGTTGTCAAAAAGAATGGAGATGTTGTTAAGTTGTATTCCGTAGTCGACAAGAGCTTGCTTCATCCAAAGAGCTTATTGACATGCTTTTCCGACCGATACGTATTTGGCTTTAGTTGTTGAGATAGCGAGAGCCGTTTATTTCTTAGAGAACCATGAGGTGAGACAATGTCCAACAAAAGTACAAATACCACTGGTGATTTTTCTATCAACATAGTCACCGGCATGGTTCGAGTCGGCATACACTATGGTGTCTACTCCCGTTCCTTTGGGATACCATAATCCTAAATGCGTAGTGCCCTTAATATATCTAAAAATCCTTTTAACGGCTTCAAGATGAATTATCTTAGGATCTTCNAGAAACTTTCTCGATTGAGATGTTTCCTTTTTGAACATTGTCACGAAGGAAATGATGACGGATTTCAATATGTTTAGTACGAGCATGTTGAACTGGATTCATACTAAGATCGATGGCTCCTTTGTTGTCAAAAAGAATGGAGATGTTGTTAAGTTGTATTCCGTAGTCGACAAGAGCTTGCTTCATCCAAAGAGCTTATTGACATGCTTTTCCGACCGATACGTATTTGGCTTTAGTTGTTGAGATAGCGAGAGCCGTTTATTTCTTAGAGAACCATGAGGTGAGACAATGTCCAACAAAAGTACAAATACCACTGGTGATTTTTCTATCAACATAGTCACCGGCATGGTTCGAGTCGGCATACACTATGGTGTCTACTCCCGTTCCTTTGGGATACCATAATCCTAAATGCGTAGTGCCCTTAATATATCTAAAAATCCTTTTAACGGCTTCAAGATGAATTATCTTAGGATCTTCTTGAAAACGAGCACATAGACAAACACTAAACATAATGTCGGGTCTACTAGCCGTTAGGTAAAGTACACTTCCAATCATACCTCTATATTTAGTGCTATCTACGGATTCACTTTCCTCATCCTTGGTGAGTTTAGTTTCCGTAGACATAGGTGTTTTGATTGGTTTCGAATCTTCAAGACCAAATTTCTTAAGCATGTCCTTTATATATTTTGATTGGTTAAAGAAGATACCATCTTCTAATTGTTTGATTTGGAGTCCTAGGAAAAAGTTGAGTTCTCCCATCATACTCATTTCAAACTCATCATGCATGATTTTTGAGAAATCGACACATAATTCTTGATAAGTTGATCCGAATATAATGTCATCAACATAGATTTGGACTATGATAATATGTGAACATTTCTTCTTAGTGAAGAGAGTATTATCGACTAAGCACATGGTATACTTATGGTCAACTAGAAAGGTTTTAAGTCGATCATACCACGCTTTTGGAGCTTGCTTAAGTCCGTATAAAGCCTTTTTATGTTTGTAAACATGATTAGGTTTTTCAAAATTGGTGAAGCCCGGTGGTTGAGCAACATATACTTCTTCATTTATAAACCCGTTTAAGAATGCACTTTTGACGTCCATTTGAGAGTTTAAAATTGTGTGTGCATGCATATGCAAGTAAAATCCTTATTGACTCGAGCCTAGCAACCGGAGCAAAAGTTTCATCGTAGTCAATGCCTTCTTGTTGATTATATCCTTGTGCTACTAGCCTAGCTTTGTTTCTAGACACAATACCATTTTCATCCATTTTATTACGAAAGACCCATTTTGTTCCAATTATTGTTTGACTTTTTGGTTGAGGAACTAATGTCCAAACGTCATTTCTAACAAATTGGTTTAATTCTTCTTGCATGGCAATTACCCATTACTCATCTTTTATGGCTTCGTTTATATTTTTTGGTTCAATGGTTGACACGAAACAAAAGAAGTTACTTTCATTTTGAACTTTTGATCTTAGTGTTCTTTCATTAATATTTCCTATGACACTATCTAATGGATGACTTTTAGATTCTTTGACATTGACGATTTCTTTGTTTAATAGTTCATCTTCCTTGTCATTATCCAAGATTTCTTGATTTTCCATAGCTTGACTTTCAACTAAGTCATCATCTACCAAAGGTGATGTCTTAGAGGGAGGTGGACTCTCGTCGAATGTTACGTTCAACGATTCCTCGACTCTTAAGGTTTCTTTGTTTAACACAATATAAGCTTTGCTATTTTGTGAGTATCCAAGAAATACACCTTCATAAGACTTTGGGTCAAATTCGGTGAGATAATCCTTAGTGTTAAGTATAAAGCATTTACTCCCAAACACTCTAAAATATCCTAATGTAGGCTTTTTACCTTTATATAGTTCATATGGAGTTTTGTTTAAAAATGGTCTAATTAAGACACGATTTAAAATGTAGGTTGACGTGTCAACGGCATTACACCAAAACTTTTGTGGAATATTTTGTTCAATAAGCATTGTTCTACTCATCTCTTGAAGAGTCCGGTTTTTGCGTTCTACTACACCATTAGATTGAGGAGTGCGTGGTGCTAAGAAGTTGTGTGTTATACCATTTTTATCACAAAAGTTTCCAAATTGTATTTCATTATCAAATTCACGACCGTGGTCCGTTCTAATAGACACAATACAAGTTCCTAATTGGTTTTGAATTTTCTTGCTTAGGATTTCAAATTGATCAAAAGCTTCGTTTTTACTTTTCAAAAACTTTGTCCAAGTGTATCTTGAATAATCATCCACTATAACCAAAGTATAGAAGTTACCTCCATAACTTTGTATGGCGGATGGACCGAATAAATCCATATGTAAAAGTTCTAAACACCTAGATGTAGACACCACATTTTTAGTCTTATGGCTACTATGAACTTGTTTACCAATTTTGCAAGCATCACAAAAGTGTTGGTCATATTTCAACTTGGGTAGGTTTCGAACTAAGTCTTTGGAGGAGAGGTTTTGGATAAGTCTCATGTTAGCGTGTCCTAAACGTCTATGCCATAAAGTTGAAGATTCATCTAATGAGGTGAGACAAAGTTTGTCTCTAGATGTTTGATCCATCTTCCTGACATACACGTTGTTCTTAAGAACACCTTTGGCTATGGTTATGCCGTCTTTAAGTAATTTACTTCCATTGTCATTGAAAAGGACGTTATACTATGAAAACCTAGAAGGGGAGGTTGAATAGTTTTACGTCTTTTTAAATTTATAAAACTTGGTTTCAAAATATTGATTAGAGTTTATTCAATTGTTTATTTGAAAAACCTTTGATTAGAGTTTAGTATGAAAACAACTATATGATCTATTGTATGTGTACTTTTAGGTTTGTTATAAAAACTTTGTTTTT
>LBNU01009405.1:41133-66308 GCA_014162995.1 Artemisia annua
TCAATAGGTAGAATTGGATAGCTAGCAAGGAGTAATACATCATAGGTAGACATGTTTCACTCTTCTTGTAGAACCTTAATTTACTTTTCTTGCACATTAGTTTAATTAGTAGCTCTTGGGTTAGTTGACTAGAAACTAATTCCGCCCACTCTTCCAATACCCGAAATTTTACTTGCTTTCCATAAAACATAAAAATACAAAAAGAATCATCCCTCATCTCTAGACCTAGCAGATAAATTTCAATCCTAACGAACACTATTCTTTGAGTTGAACGATCAATCCCTCGTACTTACCACTTCACTATACTACATCGGTCAGGTACACTGGCTGGTGGGGTTGTAAGCCTCTTGAGATCCCTCGAGAGGTAAAACCTGTTGTAAGGTCACAAAACCACGCATCAGTGCATTAAACACTTTGTTTATTCATACCTTAAGTGATTAAGTTGTTGAAATGAATATTTACAATTAAATACTTGTTTACGTCATAATCTCTAGTTTAATGAGTTTACATTTTGTGATTATCAAAACATAGAGATATTGAAAAATATAAATAATGTTTTTAGACATTGCTTATATCAACATATACTTTTTGCGGCAAAGTTGACTAATACTAAGGAGATTAAAACCTAGGATATCGACATGAGCTACATCATCTATAGAGAGGGAGTCATGAGAAACCTTTTCCGATGATTTTGCTTTTAACTTTGCTACCAAACGTAACATTACCTCCATCACATTCTTGATATGTTGAAAAGAGGCTTTTGTTACCCGTCATGTGCCTTGAGCAACCGCTATCTTTGATCCATTCATCCGGTTCCAAACTAACTTTAAAGCACACCTATTTTATGAAAAACACTCAAACGTTTGGTCCCTAATATCTCATGGGTCCATTTTGGTTAAACATACCATTAACTTGATTCATGTATGAAAATGGAACATATGGGTTCCATGACATGTAATTTGGAGTTTGGTAATGTCTAGGTATGTTTTGGTTCCAATTATGTTGGTAGTTTGGTTGTATGTTGTAGTTGCTCTTTGGAAAAGGGCGTTTTGGAAAAGGAGTTTTAGGTCTCGGTTGAGTAGTTTTAGTTCTAAATTCATTTTTACCAAGTCCTACTCCAACTTTAATAGCTGGTTTTATTTTTGTATCATTTACACTAATTTTGGACTTATTTGTGACTTTAATGAATTTAGTACGATCAGACATAGAAACTAACTTTTCTGCTGCAGACCCCGCAGAACCTTTGGGTTCAATGGGCGAAACCCTGTTTTGGGTTCCGTCTGGTCCGTGGGTGCCTGTAGCAGCTTTGTTAGTTTCTTGTGCTTTCTCGTCTTGTTTCGTTTGGCTCTTTGAAGTTTCTAGTTTCATGAAACCTAGTCCCGTTTTATCAAATGGTGACTTTTGAAGTTTCATTATTTCATCCACACACGAGATACTTTTATCGAACCTTTTAAACTTTGTGGTTTGTTTTATTAGATCATTTTGAGTAGTTTTAAGTTTCTCAATTTCGAGTTTAAACTCTTCACATGATTTACACAATGTGTCGATACTTTTACTCTTTTCTAACCTCTTAGCTTTTTCTTTTAATTCATAAACTTCATTTTCTATGAAGTTTCATTATTTCATCCACACACGAGATACTTTTATCGAACCTTTTAAACTTTGTGGTTTGTTTTATTAGATCATTTTGAGTAGTTTTAAGTTTCTCAATTTCGAGTTTAAACTCTTCACATGATTTACACAATGTGTCGATACTTTTACTCTTTTCTAACCTCTTAGCTTTTTCTTTTAATTCATAAACTTCATTTTCTAAAAATTCCTTTTTAGTTTTCAAAAATTTGTTTTTGTTTATGATTTTTAAGCTTAGTTCACAAAGTTTGTTATATTCTTTTTGTAATGTGTCATCATCAATAGAAGAGCAGGATAAGTCGGAGTGTACCTCATTTGAGTCTTGAGCCATGAGAGCAATCTCATCATTCTTTGGTTCCTCGTCATCATTTTCACTATCGCTCCAAGCACCACTTACAAAAGCTCTTTGAGTTTTACTTTTAGGTGGTTTTGGACATTCTCCTATGAGATGACTTGTGTCTTCGCACCTAAAACACTTTCTTTCTCCCTTTCCTTTCTTATCATCACGATCTTTTCGGAAAGCTTTCTTGTCATCTCTAGGTTGCCTTACAAACTTCCCTCTTCTTCGAAAGAACTTCTTGAAGTCTCTAACGGCCATCGCATATTCTTCATCATCACTATCCGAGCTAGATTCTTCATCATTACTTGATTGAAATCTAGCTTTCAAGGCAATAGACTTGACCTTTTCTTTCTTGCCGTTAACTATTTCCGAATCTTTTTCCATTACCATTTCATGAACTTTGAGGTTTCCAATTAGCTCATCAAGTGACATGCTTGAAAGATCCTTAGATTCTTCAATTGCCATCACTTTGGCTCTCCATTTCGGATGGAGTGCTCTAAGGAATTTCCTGTCAAAATTCTTGCTACAAAAAGATTCATCAAGTGCTTTAAGTGAAGTAATAATAGTGTTAAACCTAGCAAAAGCACAATCAATAATCTCATCTTCGGGAATAGTAAATTGTTCATATTGTTGAACAAGGAGATCAATTTTGTTATCCTTAACTTGTGAGTTTCCTTGATGAGTGACTATTAAAGATTGCCAAATTTCTTTAGCGATTTTACACATAAAGACTCTTTCATATTCTTTCTTTGGTAAAGCATCATTTTAGCCTCATTATTTTTAGCAATTAATTTCTTTTGATCTTCATTGTGTTTGGTAAAAGAGCTATCCTCATCTTTACCATTTGTACCATCCTTAAAAGTAGCTATGTTATCACCTTCAATAATTATATACCATAAATCTATATCTTTTGACTTCACGTAAGTTTCAAAGCGGTTTTTCCAATATATGAAACCATTAGCTTCAAATAGTGGTGGTCTTTGCATAGATTGCCCTTCTTTGTACTTTTCAAAATCCATGGATCGTTTCAAGTTTTAAAACACAATATATTTTAAAAGCTTGAGTAACGTAGCTCTTGATGCCAATTGTGGAAAACTAGAAGGGGGTTGAATAGTTTACTGGTTTTTAACTTGATTATCTTTTAAAACTTTACGTGTAATCAAAGATCTAAACTAAAAGACAATATGTAATGTGCAAGAATAAAGAAAGAAATGATCAAACCACAATACGATAGTTTATCATGGTTCGGCTACAAGGACTCTTTTTCCTTGCCCTACTCCACGCCCCGAGTATCCAATTCGAGAGTTTCTTTCACTAATTAACAAGCTCCTTTCACCGGCGGAGAAAACCTTACACGTCGCTTACACAAGATTACCGACACAAAGCTAGATGTCGAGTTCTTTTACAAGGGTACAACCACTCCCGTCACACTATGTATTTTAAGGCCTAAAATACTAACCGATCACTACTTGAAAGTACACAATGAATTGATGTGTAAACCTCACTAGTTTACACAAAACTAAGCTAACAAGACTTGCAATGTTACGTTGAGACTTGTAACTTTTGGTATGAACTTGTGATCTTCTTTGCTACAAAAGATCTCACACAAATGAAATGTTAATGAGTTAGATGAATGTAATGAGAATGTATGTGTAAATTATAATGAGAAGTGATGAAAGATTTCTTGCAAGTGGCTTGCTATTTATAGCCAACCAAGCCAGCAGCCTGGCGGATCCGACGGAACCAAAACAAGGGTTCCGCCCTTGTATCTCCAGGGTTCCGCCAGGTCTGACAGTCAAAGGCTTCAAGAAATATTTCCATATCTAGCAATATCAAATCAAAATTCTTCAAGTCAAAATACAATAGTTTGAGTAAGAATCCTTCCAAAATGTGTAAGAGATCTTATGGAAAGTCAACTTCTAGATTTAGAAATATTTCCATAAATGCTCATGATGCATGCCGTGATGTCATGTTACATTTTCTATATTTAGAAATATGAAAATGTTATGTTTAATATGAAATGTAAATGTAGCAAATGTTTATATGAAATAAAGTCTAGTTATGCAAGACTTAAACTATAATCATGTTTTACTAAAAACTAAAGTTTACACTTTGTCGTTAACAAAACTTAGCAAAGATCGTAAAATACAAATAACGTTTTTAGGCGATATTTGTATTAACACTAACAATCTTCCCCCAATGGGCGACATAAGGGATTACTTACAACATTTCCTACAAGTACAAATATAAGTAAAATAAAGTCTTCATAAGCTCTTCAAATGCTAAGGATGACGACAGTTGACGCACTTTGTCTTCATCTTGTACCTCGGCTTGAGAACTTTTCCTTCACTTGTAGGCAAATGATGTAATATGTGATGCAGGTTTTACTAACCAGGTTTTAATATTTATAATAGTCTCGTTTACCTAAGGTCTACCTAATGCACTAACGGGCAGTGTACCCCATCGTGTGTGGTATAGCTAGTTGGTAAAGCCGAGGTCGTCCCAAGAGCTAAGTGTATGGAAATTATCTAAGTTTCATGTCACGTTTAAAAGGGGTTTTTGAGTTGAAAGATTAATTAAACTAATAAAAGTAAATAACAAGACAAGTAAATAAAATAGAAGAAAATCAATAAGAGAGAGATAGTGCTAACGTAATTATTACTCTTGTTATTATTCTGATTAGTTTCCTATAAGTGCATCCTATCATATCGTCTGGGGATTTAATTCATTTCGGATCAGAGGGTTAAATAACCTACGTCTATCTTACACCTTGTCCTATCCAAAACTATTGTAAAGCCTTGGGTTCATCGGTACGAAGATGTAAGAGTCATTAAGTGCCTCTACTAACATGGACAAGTCTAACGGATGCGGCATGCTCAGATCTTACACCCCTCTAACTCCGTTAAGCGAATAGCATTGGTAGGTGGTTCTAGGGTTAATTCGCACGTGTATGGTGATATTGCTATCACCAAGTCACATCCCTAGCGACTTGCTTCCTAGGGTTAATTCCACAAGTCTCTAGGGAACAACCAACGCTAAACACTACGGGAACTAGAGTGTCCCAATACTCGCCATGAAAGTATTCAAACAATAGATAATAGATGCGTAGAAAACTAAATCAAAAAAATAACAAGTTCATAACTAGGCTAACACCAAGAGGTGTTTAGCCACTCATATTCATAATTGCAGTAAAACAAGATTGTATTATTACAAAAGTAAACATGAATCGAATACAAAACAAGGGAATGAATAAACTTATGATTGGTGTGTGAATCCTCCCTTGGAAATGACTTCTATGAGGCTAGAACTTCGTTCCTCCTGCTCCCTGAGTTTCTCCCAACTTCTGTGTTGTGAAAAGTGAATGAATAAACTCGGAATTAGGGCTGGTATTTATAGGCCCGACTTTGTTACGGCGTAGCTGATTGGATTGCTACGCCGTAACCTTTGTAAATTTTTGTTACGCCGTAGCTTGATCAAGTGCTACGGGCGTAATGTCTTGATAAGATACTTTCTACGGCGTAGTGGCTAGGGTTGCTACGCCGTAACTTCTTCCTTGGCCTCGTTAGTTCTTCACTGCCTCAAATTGGGGCCTACGTCGTAGCTGGAGAGTTGCTTACTCCGTAGAGCCCTTTAGTGGACTTCTACGCTGTAGCCAGTGGATGTGCTACGCCGTAATCTTCATAAATTCCTTCTTACGGCGTAGGTAGATGAACCTCTATGCCGTAATCTTCATAAAGCCTTGCTACGACGTAGGTAGATGAACCTCTACGCCGTAGTGAGTGTAGAATCCATAATTTCCACATATTTGCTCCAAAGTCCTTCCATTTCCGCGTATGTTCATTCTTTTACTCATCTTTACCTTGAAACCAAAATAGGAAGAAATAAGAGTATATATTCTTCATACAAATAGAACAGATGAGCATTTTAGGGGGAAATTAACACTTAAATCATGGGTAAATTTGACGTCATCAATATGCATGAACTGGATTAACTTCCCCCAAATTCATGCTGCATGTCTTTAGCGGCTTCTTCGTACACTTCTTTTTGGCGAAGTTTTTGAATCAGCTTCCCCCCAAACTGACAACCGTCTTCAGTAGATTCGAAGCTTTGATGTAGTTAATATGTCTTCTAACTTTTGAAGTTTTAAGTACGCAGCGGAATTTGTAGATAACACCATAAACCACACCAAGCAAATCTGATTAGTCATTTAATCACAGTTATGCTCAATGCGGAAACTCTGTTCGGGGGTAACATGCAAGAAATCAACAAGATCTTCTCACGTATGTAGATGCTTCGTACCAAACAAACCACGAAAGACGAAATAATATGTCTTCCCCCTGATTGTTGCAGTCTATCGGAATAATAATCACATGTGTATATACGAATACTCGATAATATGACTATGTGCGAGGAATCATAATGTGGTTAAAACATCATCTGTAGGTAACTTCACACAAAACAACCCGTGAAAGTTGAGATGATAACACGAAAGTAAGAAGTTTAAACCACTGACCGTCTCATTTCTTCCCCCTGATTGCAAAAACTCATGAAAGAAGAGTGTTTTCGCAAAGAAATCAAGAAAAGTCAAAGAACATCCACTCTATCTTCCCCCATGATGTCTTCGCGGAATCGGAAGCATACACACTATGTTTACGATGGAAAACGGAGGCAGCGTAACCATGTATGTCCAATTGGTCGAATATGTGTGAAGTACCATAAATAGCCTGTGAGAATCAACTGCTAATAACGTCTCTACTCTTTTATACTCCTCTCAGCTAACTCTTTACCGACCCCATTATCATTCTGACAGCTCTTTGTAGTGACTACTGATGGAGAAAATCCAATATGACAAACTTGAGACTGAAGTAAAATAACTCAAACTTGTAACTTAAACTTCCACTAATGTATGACTAAGAGTGGTGTAGAGTGTTCGTGCACTATCGAATCCCTAAGTACTACATACTCATCAACCAACCAACCATCAAGTATAAGACGTACATCACCTCTTGACTATCCACAACTTCGTGTGACACTGAGCACTACAACGTAACTCCTTAAAGTGATAGTTATTTTGTGGTAATAGAAAGGAAGAATCACAAAAATAACTAGATATCCAAGTCTTCGTCATTTTAAAGGTTAAAAGCTCGAACAAGGATCTCGAAAAATCTTCATCCAACCAACCCCGATACCTTTAGATACTAAGTACACGCACCCGTGAAATTCCACTTCAACCTCAAATAAATAATAATGAATTAACGCCGTAGTCACATCTTGCAGTTAAATGCTTAAAACTAGCCTTTTTAATGGTTTTAATGAATCTTGATAATGGTATATCCCCATCTTGTCAAAAATGTATCCCCGTGAAAATATTGTAACACCAAAATACCACTCTTTTTCGCCAAATATTATCCCAAATTATACATAATGTATATAATACATTAGTTATTAAATTTTCAGCCCAAAACATTATGCACTATTGGAATAATAAAACAACCCAACACCAATACTTTGTATTAACCATTTAGTCCAAGTGACAATTTATAACAGATCCGGTCCAATGCAGCCCAAGAACCACTTTGAATCATAACCCAGGCCCAACACAAATCAGTACCCGATCCAAATCAAACACAGTTATAATACAAACATACCCTAATATTCTTTCATTAGTAAACCCTAATCTTATTTCAATCCACCTCCCATTTCTCTCGCAGTCACCAACTCCCCATCACACCAATCATCAACTGATCTCATCTCCATCGGTTTGGACAACATAACCACATTCTTATCCGTACCTTTACCTTGTTGTAATTAAGTTTTCTGCTCTATCCAAATCAAGAAAGCATTTTGAAGGCTTCATGATCCTTTTTTGGGTCTAAGGTACGTTCTACACGAGTTTTGTTGCTTTGTTGTATGTCTTGAACGAATGAAAGAGAACGGTATAACACTTCTTGTTATATTTTCTTCTTTACAATTCGGATAAAAATTGAAGCGTAGTCTTC
Organism: Artemisia annua; assembly: GCA_014162995.1. Classification (NCBI taxonomy): domain Eukaryota; kingdom Viridiplantae; phylum Streptophyta; class Magnoliopsida; order Asterales; family Asteraceae; genus Artemisia; species Artemisia annua. The sequence goes on from LBNU01009405.1 coordinate 49,102, forward strand.
AAGATGGATTTATGATGATGTTTCTCTTATAATTGTTTAGATTTGTAAAGATCTTAAGTGAATCATACAACACAAGAAAGAGACGAATCTGAGATCTATTGTCATTTTTTTTAATTTTGTATTCGTGACACTTTGGTGTTGAGGAGATGGGTTTTGTTGGATTTGTTCGAGAGGTTTAGGGTAATGGGGTTAGGTTTTGATGTTGGTTAACTGTTGTTGATGAAAGGATTAAGAATTAGATTGGATTAGTATGTTGTTGTTATTCGTAGTAGGCTGATGTTCTCAATCTATTCTTCCTCTACTTATTGTTTTTGTAGACTGCTAAGACCAATGAAGATAGTAACAGATCTGAGGTCAAAAGAGTGAGTCCTTGGTCAACGTGACTTATGATGCTGAACTGAGGTCACAAGTCTGTTTGTATTTTGATTTTGTGGTCAAACGAGGTCTTATTCATCTCTTCTTCATCTTTTCACTTTTCAAAATTTTCTATCAAGGATAATTTTCGAAAATTTTAGGATATTTTCTAAACTTTGAAAAATTTTCGAAACTTTTGGGAAAAAATTTCGAAAGTTTTAGTTAATTTCGAAACTTTGACATTTTGAAAGTTTTGAAACTTTTCAAAGTGTTTAAAAACACCTTTTCGAAAATTCTTATACAAGAATTTCAAAACTTTAGGGTTTTGACCTGTTGACCAGTGACGTCATTTTCCGACCAACTTTTCCGATTAACTTTTCCGACCATCTTTTTTCCTACCAGTTGCCGACCACGTTTTGACCATGTTATATCAGACCAATATTGACCAGAAAAGTCTTCATGTATTGGTTCAAAAGTCACTTAAAGATGAGTAATACAAAAAATGCGAACTTTGGAAAAATAGACCAAGAAGCATATTCGTACAACTGTTTAAGAAAGTTTAAAACTTTATGACCATTTGATACCAAAACAATACACGTATAAACTTAAACCAAATAATATGTAAAACAGTTAACGCATGGTTATAACAGATAAAAAGTGATGTTTTTGACAAGATAATACCACAAAAATCAACCAAAAATAAAACCTAGGCTCATTATACCAATTGTTAGATCGTGTATTTATGTTGATTATGTGATTCGCGAGGTCGGGTTTGATGGAAGAAGATAAAACCCATGGTTAGAGAGAGAAAGAGTAGAGAGAGAAGGGAAAAACTATGTGTTTTATTGAATAAGTGAAAATGAAAATTACACAAAGAGTCTCACTCTCCTAGTGAAGTCTAGGAGGGTATATATAGCCAAACACAATCTAAACTATTACACTATTACATAACAAGTCCTTGTGTTTTGGCTAAATAGGATAACAAATGTAATCCCGTAAATGTCGTTCCATTTACGTGTTAGGATGATTCCTAACAACCTGTTACTCAAACATTCTCACCCGCCTATGTTGGCTACATGTACTTAAGACACTAACGTGGTGTTATATGTAAAACACTCACTTGAATGGATGGTTTATTCAAATGACCAAGATTAGAAGTAGTTTGGCGCGACATTTGACCAAGATTAGGATGGATGGTGTTATACCTTACGCCTTATTAGAGACCGTCATCACCAGAAACCCTCATTATAAATCCTCATCAGAAAGCTGCTATTAGAAACCCGTTATCTGCAATACACATAAAACAATTAGTGGAACAGGTTGTTGATGCCTACATTTACACAAAAAGACAGACTAACCTGAGTACATTGTAAGCAATTCAGTTTTCCACTGAACCAAGACACTTAACCATCTGCAGATATAACCTATTAATGTTGCAGATACAACTACAATGATCAATTATCACAATTTTTTTTTATATACGATTTAGTTACTGTTGGGTAATTTATGTAAAGAAACAAAAAAAATGGTAAATGAAAGATTAGAATCAAACTCAAAAAAGACTTGTAGAATGAGACTACATATGATCTATTATTACCAAACAATAAACTTATTGAAAAGCCTAAATTTAAAACACAACTATTAATGGTACAGGCGCATTGTTTATAAGCCAAGCCTAAATGAAAGAAAGATAATTGTTTATAAGTCTGTAGTATATCTTCTTGATGGAATGGTAGACAACATTCTTTTGGCATTAACATTATAGTACAGATGAAAGACAACAAGATTAGAAAGAACCTCAAAATCATCACCAATATTCTTTTGATTTGGCATTTCCATTTCTTGATGTGTATGTCGAAACTACAGTGGGTTTGCAATATACACTCGCCTGTTTAAAAACCCAAGCACAAATTTGAACATCCCCTAAATCATTTTCCCGCCCATATATTGATTCATTGACATTGATTGGCATACACTTTCCTTAGAGCAACCTTATTCATTCATTGGAATAAGTTTCAAATAAGTTTCAAAAAAGATTGTCATATACTTTCCATATGACTTACCAATTATTCATTTGACATTCCATATGACTTATGACTTACCAATTATTCGATTTACTCATCCAGGCTAGACCAGGCATTCCATATTTGCTCATCCAGGCATTTACCAGACATTCATTCGATTTCCATAGTTTGATGACACGGGCATTATGGGGATTGACTGAAAATTCAGTTTTTCCACTTTTTCACTTGACCATTTTTACATTATAAGTAGTTAAGATATAAATTTAGCGGAATAAAGGTCACTAATCCATGTATCCTGATAAGGATTTATTTGATACGCTTTTAAGGGGTCATTTAAGCCTTAAATCGTAAATATATGGTCAAATATTACCTCAAATCGTTTCTTTTCTCATTTTAAGTACTTAGGACGTGAATTCTGTAAAATGGAGCATTTTGAACGTTTTTGGAGTCAAAAGTGAAGAAAACGACAAAATCAAGAAACAAATCAGAAAAATACACCTGAAGGCGTCAGGCATTACAAGGTGACGCCGTCACTTGAAGATTCAAGAGGTGGAAAATATTGCAAATTACGCTCCAGAGAACTTTTGGTGGAATTACACCTGACGGCGTCAGGTTATATTGGAAGTAGGCCGTCTGGTACAAAGTTAACACGAGACGGCCCAGAAAGATTTGTACGTGACGACGTCAGAAGGCTTAATTGCGCATCACGAAACCCTAATGACGGCGAGCTAACAGCGTCAGGACTCATAACCTGACGCTGTCACCTTTGTATATCTATATATAGTTTTGGATTTTTCATTCATTAAGTGTGCAACTTTGGAGATAAACCCTAGTCCGACTTTTACAGCTTTTTTAGGGTTTCAAACCCTCTTTTCTTCCATGTTCAATTGAAGATAAGTTTTTCTTTTAATCATTCAATATGTCTATGTGTTGTTTGATTAATTTTTTATCTTTTCTTTACATTAACATGCTAGCTTAGATTACTTAGTGTTTGCTTAGATCTAATGAAACCTAGTTATTGATTGTTGGTGAGTTGTTTATTGTTTGGTTGATTGACTCGAGCTAGGCTTAAGAAAACTGGCTAATCTCCTATACGGTAACAAGCTTGAACGTCTTAAGAAACGTAATCGGATGTGTACTACGGTTTTATTGATTGTATTTAATGCATGAGTAGATGTTGATGATTCTATGATGGGATACTAAACGTGTCGTCATAAGAAGAAATAGATATTCATATAGTTGGGGAAGGACGTACACGCCCCCACGACTGGTATTAAGGAATACAATCGTTCAACTAAACAATTGTGACATTCAACAAATCAACAAGAGATAACTAGAGAGTAGTGAAATCCAAGTAAACACTTTTGTCTCACATAAGAAGTCCACCACTTTATTTTTTTGTTATTTTATTTTATTGTTTATTAGTTTAATTAGTAGCTTTGGGTTAGTTGACTAGCAACTAATTCTGCACACTCTTCCAAAACCCGAGATTTTTACTTGCTTTCATAAAATAAAAAAGACAAAAAGACTCATCCTTCACCTTTAGACCTAGTTGACATACACTTCAATCTTAACGACACTATTCCCCTAAAGAACTCCCCCGGACATACCTATACTACACTACAACGATCAGGTACACTGCCTGGAGGATTGCAAGCTTCTCAAGATCCCTTGAGAAGTAAAACCTTTTGTGAGGTTGCAAAATCCCGTATCACATCCATATGATGTATAATGATCAATTAAATAACTAAAGCTATTATCTTTGTTGTGTGATTGGTTGATTAAATGGAGCATCAAACGAACCCTTTGTTTCCCTTTGGAATTTAAGAAAATCCTTAATCACCAAAGCAGATGATCTCTATCATTAGTCCACACAACACATCCTCGTGTATCACCTTAAATGCTAGTTCTTTTACCTTCATGATCTAGCAATTAACACCAATTGTTTTGCTATGATGGAAATCGACCAAGAACCTTAAATGAGATGTATGGCCAATCGGTTTGGGAGAGGAGAGAGAGTATTTTGTGATTTGTTTCCAGATTATGAGATTATAATGAAGCATAATCCCATAATAAGGATTGTTACCTTAGTAACAAGTTTGGTCTCTCCTCCTTTTTCTCTCTATGTGGCCGGCCCCTATACCAAATGTGGGCTTTCCATTGTGGTTTTGGGTCTAGTCCATTTAATCGAGTCCATTACTCATTAAATAGAAATATTTAGTTAATTTATGTGTCTAACGAATTTATTAACGACCGTTAAGCGATTCGTGAAATATTTACTAATGTAAATAACATGTCTACTATAAATATATTAAATACATTATTATTGATGTTACCTCGGTGTATACGTGTGTAACCCCATATGCTCACGTATTTCCAGCCACATAATTATTTAATATGATACGAGCATATCCCAATACCTTTTCCCACAATGACATATTCATCAGGAAGAAGGGACTCGTCATTTCCCTTTCGTTAAGAATTTCTTTCTATTACCTTATCAGACAAGCTGAAAAAAATTTGGGACAAACATTGGTTAAATTGGCTTCGCCAAAACGCGCGGCAGCCTAATTTCTCGTCTGATACATAGTTCCTTTTATAGTTATATAATCCAAGGCTTTGATCTAAAGGTATGTGAGTTGTTCAACAACTTAAAGGTTGTGGGTTTAAGCCTTGCTTGAGACATTTGTGAGATATATATTGTATGTGAGATAGGTGGTATGGGGTGTGAAAAAAAATTGTCGTTCGAAGAAGAAAGTTACAATTATATACGGTGTGTTTGTTAAAAGTAGTGGTGGCAATGAGGAGTAGCCGTGAAATATAGCTTCAACTCACCGCTTTTAAACATGCATTGGAGAATTAGTCTTTCTAAAAGAAATAGTCACAACCGCTCTTTTGTCAAACGACCACTAAAAATGAAAATGGTCATTGCTCACCACTCACCGACTAAAATGTTCCACACCACTTTGTGTCAAACATACATATACTCTAGCTTCATCTAATTCACTAACTTTATGAAAATTTAAACTTACTTACAACTATTAAAACCATCAAGAAAAACAGTGTGATAATCATTCGATATATACATGTGAACAAAAAAAATCATACCACAATATATTATGATTTTTGTCAACTAAGTGTAAGGAAGTTACATGTCTAAAAACGATTTTAGTTCAACTTTGGTATGCAAAAGTTGCTTTCGAAAGGCTATTTAATATAATCTTAGACTCTTCTACATTTTTCTTTTTTTTTTAACATGAATATTCTACAATTGATTAGTTCTAATTAAAGTCTTCGATATGTCTTATGATTGAATGCAATTTGTAATCCAGATAGATAAAGCGACTTTTTTTTAATGAATATTATACGATTATTCCTGCATAGCAGATTTATAGTATAGTATCATTAATTTGTGTATACATATATAATTATTTTTTTATGTATATATGGGTGAAAGTAAAGGAGAATAAATAAAGTTTGTGGATTAAATTGTAATTAACGATTTAAATAATTAATAAATTGCACTATTTTTTATGAGTAAAGGTATTTTAATAAAGTAACAGTACTCATTTGGTAAGATTTTAAATTGAAATTTTTTTCTCTTTATATAAGTATACATGCACACAAGAGAAGAGATCATTAACATAACAAAAGTTTCTATCAACCCAAAGGATAAATTTAAATCACTCATTTTTCTATTAAAAAAAAGAAAAAAAAAAGTGAAAATTAGTTAATACTTTTATTAAAAATGCAATTTCATACACCTCTTAATAATTTAAATATCTCATTAGCCATTTATCGTCAGAGAAAATAAAGATAATTCCGTGACGACCATTTTATTATCATAGACGGACACTTTTATATACATTTGACGATTTTTTATTTTTTATTTTTTTTCGCATTTTTCACATTAGACACATTTGATTTAACATTAATATAAAAGTTTGAACACCAAACAACTGTATTAAAATTGGCATAAGTATTTATGTATAAATTAAAGATTTTCTCCATTTTTTGCAATAGAAAACACACAATCATCGTTTTCCATCCATATATCACAAATTATATTTGAATTACTCCCTCCATCAAATAATAAGTGTTCACGTTGGTATTTTGGAATTTCCTAAAATAAGTGTCCACTGTGTATTTCAACCAATGAGAAGAGCTTTTAATGGATAAAGATGATATTTTATTGGTGAAAAGTGTCATTAGTGGCGCATATTGGAAGATGACACTTATTATGAGACGAATGGAGTATATATTATAGATGTTCATTTATTAAACTTCTATAATCGGGTGTGTAAAAATCACATGCGATTGAGAGCATGTGAAGTAAAAATCACATGTAGTAAAAATCACATGTAAATTTATGAATTTTATTCAACTTTTACGAATTAAGTGTTAATCTACAATTCTAAGTATTATATATGGTTGTTAGAAAGTTATAAAAGTATAGTTTTTGGAGATAAAATGGTGAAACTTTTAAAATTTTATAGAAAAAGTTATATTCAAGTTACTACATGTTTAAGTATATAAATATTTGAATTACTGTTGAATCATGTAATTTTTCATGCAAGTTTCAACAATGAAAAGAAAAGAATCAAAAGGTGAACAAACGTGAAAAAATGACAAAAAGTTTATCGAAAGTATACATCAATGTGCACGTCTATAGAAAGATAATTATATGTTCGTCACGAAACAGACGAATGGAGTAAAATATTTGAAACAAAACAAATGAAAGTGAGTTTATTATGACTAATCCTTCCTTTGAAATGCGGTGAACAAATTTATCAATCTCTAAAAGTTGGTTTTTTCTAAAATATGCTCTTGCGACGACAAAACCTGCTCATGTACTTTACTAAAACTCTTTGTATTATTTCATGAGAAACGATACACTTACAAAAAGAGTTTTATAACTTCTCTCTCTTTTTTGTCATTAAGTCAATCACTTCATGTCATCTCTTTTTTCTCATTAAGCCAATCACTTCATGTCTGGTGTGTTTGTTAAAAGTAGTGGTGGCAATGAGGAGTAGCCGTGAAAATATAGCTTCAACTCACCGCTTTTAAACATGCATTGGAGAATTAATTTTTCTAAAAGAAATACTCACAGCTCACCGCTCTTTTGTCAAACGACCACTAAAAATGAAAATGATCATTGCTCACCACTCACCGACTAAAATGTTCCACACCACTTTGTGTCAAACATACATATACTCTAGCTTCATCTAATTCACTAACTTTATGAAAATTTAAACTTACTTACAACTATTAAAACCATCAAGAAAAACAGTGTGATAATCATTCGATATATACATGTGAACAAAAAAAATCATACCACAATATATTATGATTTTTGGCAACTAAGTGTAAGGAAGTTACATGTCTAAAAACGATTTTAGTTCAACTTTGGTATGCAAAAGTTGCTTTCGAAAGGCTATTTAATATAAATCTTAGACTCTTCTACATTTTTTTTTAACATGAATATTCTACAATTGATTAGTTCTAATTAAAGTCTTCGGTATGTCTTATGATTGAATGCAATTTGTTCAGATAGATAAAGCGACTTTTTTTTTTTAATGAATATTATACGATTATTCCTGCATAGCGGATACATAGTATAGTATCATCAATTTGTGTATACATATATAATTATTTTTTTATGTATATATGGGTGAAAGTAAAGGAGAATAAATAAAGTTTGTGGATTAAATTGTAATTAACGATTTAAATAATTAATAAATTGCACTATTTTTTATGAGTAAAGGTATTTTAATAAAGTAACAGTACTCATTTGGTAAGATTTTAAATTGAAATTTTTTTCTCTTTATATAAGTATACATGCACACAAGAGAAGAGATCATTAACATAACAAAAGTTTCTATCAACCCAAAGGATAAATTTAAATCACTCATTTTTCTATTAAAAAAAAGAAAAAAAAAAGTGAAAATTAGTTAATACTTTTATTAAAAATGCAATTTCATACACCTCTTAATAATTTAAATATCTCATTAGCCATTTATCGTCAGAGAAAATAAAGATAATTCCGTGACGACCATTTTATTATCATAGACGGACACTTTTATATACATTTGACGATTTTTTATTTTTTATTTTTTTTCGCATTTTTCACATTAGACACATTTGATTTAACATTAATATAAAAGTTTGAACACCAAACAACTGTATTAAAATTGGCATAAGTATTTATGTATAAATTAAAGATTTTCTCCATTTTTTGCAATAGAAAACACACAATCATCGTTTTCCATCCATATATCACAAATTATATTTGAATTACTCCCTCCATCAAATAATAAGTGTTCACGTTGGTATTTTGGAATTTCCTAAAATAAGTGTCCACTGTGTATTTCAACCAATGAGAAGAGCTTTTAATGGATAAAGATGATATTTTATTGGTGAAAAGTGTCATTAGTGGCGCATATTGGAAGATGACACTTATTATGAGACGAATGGAGTATATATTATAGATGTTCATTTATTAAACTTCTATAATCGGGTGTGTAAAAATCACATGCGATTGAGAGCATGTGAAGTAAAAATCACATGTAGTAAAAATCACATGTAAATTTATGAATTTTATTCAACTTTTACGAATTAAGTGTTAATCTACAATTCTAAGTATTATATATGGTTGTTAGAAAGTTATAAAAGTATAGTTTTTGGAGATAAAATGGTGAAACTTTTAAAATTTTATAGAAAAAGTTATATTCAAGTTACTACATGTTTAAGTATATAAATATTTGAATTACTGTTGAATCATGTAATTTTTCATGCAAGTTTCAACAATGAAAAGAAAAGAATCAAAAGGTGAACAAACGTGAAAAAATGACAAAAAGTTTATCGAAAGTATACATCAATGTGCACGTCTATAGAAAGATAATTATATGTTCGTCACGAAACAGACGAATGGAGTAAAATATTTGAAACAAAACAAATGAAAGTGAGTTTATTATGACTAATCCTTCCTTTGAAATGCGGTGAACAAATTTATCAATCTCTAAAAGTTGGTTTTTTCTAAAATATGCTCTTGCGACGACAAAACCTGCTCATGTACTTTACTAAAACTCTTTGTATTATTTCATGAGAAACGATACACTTACAAAAAGAGTTTTATAACTTCTCTCTCTTTTTTGTCATTAAGTCAATCACTTCATGTCATCTCTTTTTTCTCATTAAGCCAATCACTTCATGTCATCTCATTTTGTGAATTGTTTTGTGAAAATCTTTTTATGAATATATCATTTCTCTTATTTGATATCGTCTCAATAGTGCAAAACTGTATGAACACGTACACTTTTCTTTAAAAAGGCATCATTCAACTAATTGAAGCCTTGAAGGCACCTTCCGGTTTGGCTTTTTGGAAATGAGTATTGAATTTCTTAAAGCAAGTTGTGAATGTTTCCAAAGAACAAAATAAAATATACTGATTCATGCTTCTATATAAACTAAATATAAAAAGAAAATACATTCTTTGTTTTGGTTTGTATTGTGTAGCTTGGGTCTATCCTCTTTTAGGTAGCTTGTTAATTGAGGTAGGATGTCTTGTATTATATCATAGTTTTCTTTTTGTGGTCCATAATAAAATGTTGCATTTCTTAAAAAATAAATAAATAAATAAATAAATAATAAAATAAAATAAATTGGTTAAAACTTAAAAAGTTAAAAACTATCCTTACTTATAAAAGTTAACACAATACGATAAATATTTAAATAATTAATTACAATTTAAACCACTAATTTTTCTTCGCATCATTTACTCCACATTCATGATATATAAATAAAAAATATTACAAACACAAATTAACGGTACTATATACATCATCACCACCACACGGCTAATCCTCTTGTAGAAATTAAAGACCCTTCAACCAAAGTAGCTAGTGGTCCAATTACGTGTTATTTAACTAGCTAGTAGCTAGAAGCCTGCATGTTCCTAACTGCTTCTCACAAAAATGACCCAGTCTTCATATTAATGCTTATATAAGATATAAGATATCTAATCACCCTTCATCAAAACTCAAAATTTTACTAACAAATTAACATAAATTAGCAGCTATGAAATTTCAGCTACTACGAGCAATAGTAGCTATAGCAGCTTTAAGGATAGCATGTGCTCAAGAAGGGCCAACTTGTGAGAGTTCATGTGGCAATGTGAGTATTACATTCCCATTTGGTTCAGGTCCAGGATGTTACTACAGTTCTGATTTCTTAGTAACGTGTAACCGGTCATCTGAACCGCCAATACCTTTCTTTGGACGAACCACAAGCAATCTTGTTATTTCAAATATGTCCACAGGCAAGAGTGAGGTGGAGGTTATGATGTTTGTAGCCCGCAATTGCTACAATAGCTCTGGTTTTGACTTAAGTCAAAGCTATGGCTCGTCTTTAACGTTAAGGGATTTCCGAATCTCAGCCAAGAACAAGTTTGTAGCCATCGGGTGTGACACACAAGCTTTTTTTAGTGGACCAGCAAGAGGGAATGAAACATCTGACGGTAGTGGATGCATTTCTACATGCGCTAGAGATAGCCTTATTGCAAATGTATCTTGCTCAGGATTCGGGTGTTGTGAACTAGCAGTGCCACAAGAAATGAAATCTTTTGATATTACAGTAACTAGCTATAAGAAACCACGTTCTAATATAACAGACTTCAACCCTTGTAGTTTTGCATTTTTCGTAGAAGAGGGGAAGTTTAACTTCTCTACAACCAATCTACGCGATTTTGGAAGTGTACGAAGGATGCCTATGTTACTTGACTGGGCAATAGGAGACTCGCCTTGTGATGTAGCAAGGGAGGACACAAATAATTTCTTGTGCAAAGGAAACAGTGAATGTGATCAAAGTTATGCTGGTCCTGGATATCGATGCCTTTGTAACGAAGGCTATGAAGGCAATCCTTATATCGCAGATAACTGCACAAGTAAGTGTCAACTTCATATTTTGGTGCTTTCCTTCTTTATAGACATAAATGATTTACAATATGTTATTATTTAGATATCAACGAATGTGAACGAGGAACTCATGATTGTGAGCATAATTGTGTTGATACACAAGGAAGTTATGAGTGTCGTTGTCGAGAAGGTTACTCTGGAGATGGTACGAAAGACGGAACAGGTTGCACTCAAGATGAATCAAAGCTTATAAAGATTGTTATAGGTAAGTAAAGTTTTTAAAAAATAAAATCAGCCTATAGATTTAGCTATACACTACAAGAAATCTAATAATCGGGCATACACTGCACTTGCTATATACATATAGTTAAATTAGCTATTTTTTGCTGCAGGTACCTCAGCTGGTGCTATATTTTTGCTTATTTTTGTAACCTGGTTGTATTTGGGACTCAAGAAGCGAAAGCTTATATTGCTTCGAGAAAAATTCTTTAGGCAAAATGGTGGAATAATGTTGCAGCAACGAATTTCTGGAGATGGGGGTTCTCATGAGCGAGCAAAAGTGTTCACTATAGAGGAGCTTAAGCGAGCAACCAATAACTACGATGAAAGCAGGATCATCGGTAAGGGTGGCTATGGCACAGTTTATAAAGGAGTCCTATCTGATAACAGAGTAGTTGCCATAAAGAAGTCAAAATTAGCAGATCAAACCGAATCTCAAATCGAGCAATTTATCAATGAAGTTGTTATCCTTTCGCAGATCAATCATAGAAATGTGGTGAAACTGATTGGATGTTGTTTGGAAACAGAAGTCCCATTACTGGTGTATGAATTCATTTCAAATGGTACGTACACTCTCTGATCACATTCACACCAAAGGCAATTCTTCAAGTTTTACTTGGGATATTCGACTTAGAATAGCCACGGAAACAGCTGAAGCACTTGCGTACTTGCACTCTGCAGCATCTGTCCCAATCATCCATCGAGACGTCAAGCCAATGAATATACTTTTGGATGATAACTATGTAGCAAAAGTGGCTGATTTTGGAGCATCTAGGCTAATTCCTATGGATCAGATTGAGTTAGCCACTATAGTGCAAGGAACACTAGGCTACTTAGATCCTGAGTATTTACAGACGAATCAGTTGACCGATAAGAGTGATGTTTACAGTTTCGGGGTAGTACTAGTAGAGCTTTTAACCGGAAAAAAGGCTCTTAGCTTTGATAGGCCAGAAGAAGAGAGGAACTTAGCCATGTATTTTCTATTTTCTTTAAAACAAGGAAGACTCTTCCATGTTCTTGATGAGCACTTACATCTAAACGAAGTTCCTAACGAGATCATCCAAGTTTCAAGACTTGCAGAAAGATGCTTACGAGTTAGAGGAGACGAAAGACCTACCATGAAGGAAGTAGCAACAGAGCTAGGAGGAATAGTGGCAGCAATGATACAAATGCATCCATGGGTGCAAAGTAGTATAAACGAAGACGAAGCTGTGCATTTGCTCAAAAAACTAACCGATAATGATGAGTGCAACGATACATGTAATGTAAACTCGAGTACATTTGATAGCATGAACAAGCAGACTATAGTACCCATTGCTAATGGCAGATAAATGTAGGTATCTTCAAGATTGTATGTTACTCTTCTTTATTTAATTAAATGTACATTTCCTCTTTTTTATATCCAAAGTCGTTGATATTCATCTGTAATGTTAATAAAAAAAAGCTCTCCTATATTTGATTTTTATTGATTCAAATTCGTAATGGTTTGTCTCAAAAGAATAATACGAAGTTCTTTCAAAAACTTAGCCAACAATTCGTAACATGAATAATGACTTGTCATACAATTAAGCAACGAGCAAAATATTATGATATCCATTCGCTAGATCGTAAATATACTTAAACAACTTTAACTATCAAGAACTACTAAAGTTGTCAATCTATACCGTCAATGCGGTAGCCCTACACATCGGACAAACATTCTTAAGTAGAAGCCAACTCTTGATACATTCAACATGAAACCCATGCCCACATTGTAATGTCGCCATCTTCTCATTTTCTTCGTATCCACTCAAACAAATCGCACAATCATCAACTTCTTCCCCTTCACACTTTTTTACTTGTGTCATGGTCACATTTAGATGCTCCAAAATCTTCTCTTCTGATAAACCTGAACCACTTATCGCCCCACTGTTTAGTCTCTCTGCTAGTACTACAAGATCACTCTCCGGTAATCCGCCCATGAATTCCAGGAAAGCTAAAGCATTAGGGTTAATGGTAGCAAGAGAAACGTTGTGAAACAGCAGAGCGAGGCGTAAAGAGAGCGGAGAAACGTCATTGTGTGAAGTCATCTTGACAATTTGAAGCAAAAACTAATAAAAACCAAACTTTAAACACAAAAGTTTAGCGAAAATAAGTTTGAGTGTTGATTGGAATATAATGAATGAATGGCATGAGGTGCTCGTATACTTATAGTTTATGGGTCGGTGACTTATAACGAAAAAAATGGTGATAATTTTTCGCTAAGATATATACGAGTAATTACTAACCCGTCTAATTATAAAACTATGCCTAGTAAAGCTAGATTTTAGGCCTCTAACCTCCTATTCTATCTGACTTTGTGTTTGTCGGTTTGTGTGTATGTTTGTCTAATGATTAGGGGTTCAAAAATCGTCTTATACACGAGTCTCCTTCCTTTTCGTTTTTATCTAGCAATTTTAATTTAATAAATTGCATTTTTGGTCCCTATGGTTTGGCCAAATTGCAGATTTGGTCCCCAACCTTTTGAAAGTGCACCAGACGTCCCCATTAATATGTTTTCGTTGCATTTTTGGTCCCTGACCAACATCAATTGACTAAAATACCCCCATCACTATTTTCTTTTCAGTTTTTTTACATAAATGGCCCCTGTGTTGCGCCAGACTTTACAAAAATCGTCCCGTTATTTTATTTATTTTTTTATTTTATTTTATTATTATTATTATNTAAAACTATGCCTAGTAAAGCTAGATTTTAGGCCTCTAACCTCCTATTCTATCTGACTTTGTGTTTGTCGGTTTGTGTGTATGTTTGTCTAATGATTAGGGGTTCAAAAATCGTCTTATACACGAGTCTCCTTCCTTTTCGTTTTTATCTAGCAATTTTAATTTAATAATTAATTTTTTAAAAATGGGTCAAAGTCTTTTTTTTTTTTTTTTTTCTTTCTGCATCGTGGTTGGTGCCCGTGGTTGTGTCCCACAAAATTCAATATACATTTTTCTATGCATTAATTTTCATCATTGTAATATTCGAAATGTGGTATCATATTCAAAGTTTTTAAGCTTCATTAACATCTACGAGGTTATAATATCAAACCAAACTCCTAACTATTTCAGCTTTTATATAAATTATTTGAATTGACGTATTCTTATATAAGTTTTTGACATTTTTCGCTAAAGATTTACTAATGTCTTATGAGTGACATAATTTGTTCATTTGCGTTATAACTTTCTTTCTTGACCGCAACTCGAAGGTTAAGCATATATTATAAACAATGTGATTTTGCATGTAAAATTTTTGGTTTAGTTACTTGTGTTACATTGTACCCGACAAGATATGATAAACACGACATATTGACTAGTTGACTTGTTGACCTGCTAATCTTGTCATCTCAACTAATTAAAGAAACCACTTTAGGTTTTTTCTGGGTCCACCATTAAATTAAATAAGTGTTACGTGGGTGTGAGTGAGACACATGGAAGATGATGTAAGTGTAAGCAGGGACGGACTTAGAATTTTTCGAGAGAGTGTTGCATAAATTTTTTTTTTTATCATAATTACTAAAATTCCCACAAAAAAAAATTTTTTGTTTGATAGGTTAGTTGGCCCAAACCTAATAGTGGGTTTGGCTCCAATAGGTTTAGGGTTTGAATTTTGTTGCTTAATAGTGGGTTTGGGTATAATAGTGGGTTTGGGTCCAATAGAAGTATTTTGTTATCATTACTAATGTCGAGTGACATAATTTGTTTGTTATGCTCTTACTTAAAGGCAAAGCAATAAACAACTATGGCGCCAAATACAACTATGCTTCTATTCAAACAAACAACAAAGAAGATGATGCAAGAAAATAAAAAGTGGCTTTCAACATATGTTTCAGTTTGTCTGTTCGAAAGCCTCCTGTTCAAACTGCGAGGGAGTGTTATACAGGTTAGTTGGCCCAAACCTAATAGTGGGTTTTGGTCCAATAGGTTTTAAGGTTTGAATTATGTTGCTTAATATCAAAGTTATGTATTTAATATAAATACACATGCTATCTCATATGTAATTCATTGAATCAATAGAAGTATTTTGTTATCTTACATTTTTAGCCAAATTAAAGTTGCAATATAAAGAAAATAGCATAAATTTCCGAGCTAGCACAAACCAAAAAGCGATACATTTTTAAAAAAAAAATTATCTTGCGTTACCCAAAATTGGGTGTGGCCCCAGGCATGCATGTAGGTCCGTCCTAAATGTAACTTGGTTAGAATGTTTTGATGTGTAAACACAAAGAGATATCATAGATCATGTCAAATCCCCCATGCACGGAGCACGCTTTACAGTTAGTTTAATCTATAAATGTATCTTCCATACGCTATTAACTCAAACATCTTTTAATAATTCTTAATAATCTCCGATATCATGTCAAGAACAATTGTTTTGAAAAGCTCTGATGAGTAGCTTTCAAGATCGATAAAGCTGTTGTAACTGAGCAATCAAAATATATCAAACAAATGATGGAAGAAGATCCCTCCATAACCATAATTCCTCTACCAACGTTCTCTCATGGGTACGTTGAAGCACATCGTTTTTTATCTATTTAATCAATGGTTAAAATAATTTCTCTAAATGTGAGGGGGTTAGGGACTGATGATAAAGTAGATTGGGTGAAAGAGATTCGGGAGGGTGAGAAACCATGTATTGTGGGGTTGCAAGAAACAAAATTAAAAGAGGTGGATGAAACTTTTGTTAAGCGAATGTGGTATGAAAATAACTTTGGTTTTGCTCAACTAAATTCGGATGGGAGATCAGGCGGCATTATCACGATATGGGATTCTAATATCTTCGAAGGTACTCACGCGGCTGGTGAAGATGGTTTTTTGGCTGTAGTTGGAAAATGGAAAGGAGTGGAGGGCCTGGTTGGTCTTTTAAATGTTTACGGGCCACGAGATGAGTATCAGAGGTTAGAGTTATGGAATAAATTGGGTAACTTGTTGGGTATGAGGGACGTTATGTGGTGCATATTTGGCGATTTTAACGAGGTGAGAGGCCCGGGAGATAGAATGAACTCACAATATAATGAGCGAAGTGCAAGAAAGTTTAACGAGTTTATTAGAGAATGTGATCTGATAGATATACCGATGGGGGGAAGGCGTTTCACAAGAATTAGCGATGACGGCTTAAAATTTAGTAAACTTGATAGATTCCTGGTGTCGGATGGTTTTCGGGATTTGTGGATAGATTTATCAGTGGTAGCTCTTGATAGAAAGCTCTCAGATCACTGCCCGATCTTGTTACGAGATAAAGTAGTGGATTTTGGTCCTAAACCATTCTGAGCTTTCGATGTTTGGTTTCAGGATAAAGAGGCGGAAGAAGTGGTTAGGAGGGGATGGAATAAACAAGTTAGATCAGTGGTTCCGGATAGAGTTTTTAGAGATAAGTTGAAAAACGTTAAAGAGGAGTTAAAGATCTGGAGCAAAGATAAATTTGGAAAAATTGATAAGGAAGTAGATAGTCTTAGATACGAGGCTAACAGGTGGGAAAGAGAGGCCGAAAAAAGAATCCTTTCCGAGGCCGAAAGGATGCAATGGAAAGATACCCGAAAAGAATGGTTGGGAAAAGAGAAAATAAAAGCTCAAATGTACAAACAAAAGGCTCGTGTTAAGTGGTCAGTCGAGGGGGA
>LBNU01009407.1:8503-25433 GCA_014162995.1 Artemisia annua
CCCCACACGAAATATATACCTATTAAAGTTTGAATATAGACATTTTATGACAACGATATAAGTTGTCTTACTAGTAAGTCATATCATTGGCACCTCTAAATGCCCAAATGGTTTATTTTACTTTGGTAAATACCTTTGCCTTCCACGTTGGAATAGAGATACCGATTATGAAAGTTTCAACATCAATTGTTTTTCTGGTACGAAACATATCATTCAACGCCATAAGTGTTTTCGAGTAGTTAATCGAGGATGATCACTTTCCGTATATAGGCTCGTGTCCTACCCACATAAAAGGTTGGCTGCGCTATCTATAATTGGATTTTTTTTATCCTTCACTCAAGAAAAAAATGTAATGTCAAGCAAATGTTGGATTTTCGATTTTGAGCCATTTACTTGTGTTGCCCTAGCAAACATAAAAAAAATAAATTAAACAATTAACTAACTGATAAGAAGTGAAAAATTAGAGTCACACCTTAACCGAAATAATAATAATAATAATAATAATAATAATAATAATAATAATAATAATAATAATAATAATAATAATAATAATAACAATAATTAAATTAAAAAAAAAGTTTGTCGCTGATTTCTACTTATGTTAAGTGTACCGCTGATTTCTTATGTTAAAATTGCAATTCTAACAAGAAATGTTTAAACAAATAATAGATTCATATATATTAATACATACAAGAGAAGTATCGGGTTAACACATATAAGTACCAAAAAGTATATTATACATTTGATTGACGAAGTTAGCAAATGCGGGAAAAAATATCGTTGTTAGACACAAATTTCAAATTCTACACCAACGTAACATGTCTAGATAAGAAAACAAAATATATTTTGATGAAATAATCGTGTTAAAAACAAAATAATATTGTTGTGATGGTTAAAGCACAAGGTGTGTAAGTATTATAGAAATTATCCTCGACGTCAAGGAGTTGTGTCATTTTAAAGTTGATGCTTTAGTGTGTGTTTGAGTGTTTATGTGAATGTATATATAGTCAATCTTATATAAACTTGAATAAGACTGTAAAAGAACGATATTTATAGACGCAAGATAGATTGTCATTGTTTTACATAATACGATCACATGTTTTCTGTTTCTCTTTTCACATTCTACTCGCGCAAATTTGCAATATGACCTTCAAATAGATTCCACATTCTGAGTAACTTATTGGCTAAAAAAATGGATAAAAATGAATTCCTTGTATCTTAAAGTTTCAATTTGCGCTTTTCAGTTTTGACATTGTATTTAAACAAAACTTAAGAAAAAACAAGCAAAAAATCTTTAAGCCTCATTTGAAAATGAAATATACGTGACAAAAATTAATCACAACAACGTATCAAAAGTTGGATTGTGTCCATTATATTAAACATTTACTAAATAAAGATTGGAAAAAGTGTAATGGTGACTTTTGCACTAGCACTTACATGTGAAAATTTCCAAGCAAACACATTTGTGAGCACAGAAAAAGGTCACAAGAAACATGTGACTATTTTATTGAATCATGTTAAAAAGTATGTAAAAATGGTAAAGTGATCAAGATTTTATAAAATTTTAAAAAAGGTTTATTGATTTTCGAGTACATATAAGAAATATTGCATCACGTCCTTATGTGTCACGAAACAAGTAAGTGTTGAACATTTTTTTTTTCTTTTTTATCTTTTATCGTATTTTAGAGATACCATTTATAAAAGTTTCTACTATCAATTGTTTTTGTGGTACGAAACATATCATTCAACACCATAAGTGTTTACAAGTAGTTAATCGAGGATAATCACTTTCCGTATATAGGCTCGTGTCCTACCCACGTAAAAGGTTGGCGCCCTCCACACGGGAACTTGCGCTATATATAATTGGAATTTTTTTTGTCCTTCCATAAACAAATAAATGTAACGTCATGCAAATGTTGGATTTTTGATTTTGAGCCATTTACTTNAAGTGTCGGGTTAATACGTATAAATACCAAAAAGTGTATTATACATTTGATTGACGAGGTTAGAAACTTCGACAAATGCGGGAGAAAACATCGTTGTTAGACACAAATTTAAAATTTTACGCCAACGTAACATGTCTAGATTAGAAAAAAAAAATATATTTTGATGAAATAATCGTGTTAATAGCAAAATAATATTGTTGTGATGGTTAAAGCACTAGGTGTGTAAGAATTATAGAAATTATCCTCGACGTCAAGAAGTTGTGTCATTTTAAAATTGATGCTTTAGTGTGTGTTTGAGTGTTTATGTGAATGTATATATAGTCAATCTTATATAAACTTGAATAAGACTGTAAAAGAACGATATATATAGACGCAAGATAGATTGTCATTGTTTTACATAATACGATCATATGTTTTCTCTTTCTCTTTTCACATTTTACTTGTGCAAACTTGTAACGTGATGACACTTAATATCAAACCAACCCTCATAGAAGTTATCCTCGATGTCAAGGAGTTGTGTCATTTTAACGTTGATGCTTTAGTGTGTGTTTGATTGTTTATGTGAATGTATATATAGTCAATATTATATAAACTTGAATAAAGACTGTAAAAGAACGATATTTATAGACGCAAGACAAACCGTCACTGTTTTACATAATACGATCACATGTTTTCTGTTTCTCTTTTCACATCCTACTCGCGCAAATTTGCAATATGACCTTCAAAAAGATTCCACATTCTGAATAACTTATTGGCTTAAAAAATGGATAAAAATAAATTCCTTGTATCTTAAAGTTTCAATTTGCGCTTTTCAGTTTTGACATTATATTTAAACAAAACTTAAGAAAAAACAAGCAATAAATCTTTAAGCCTCATTTGAAATGAAATATATGTGACAAAAATTAGTCACTACAAACGTATCAAAAGTTGGATTGTGTCCATTATATTAATCATTTACTAAATTTAGATTGAAAAAAATATAATGGTGACTTTTGCACTAGCACTTACATGTGAAAAATTCCAAGCAAACACATTTGTGAGCACAGAAAAAGGTCACAAGAAACATGTGACTATTTTATTGAATCATGTTAAAAAGTATGTAAAAATCGTAAAGTGATCAAGATCTTATAAAATTTTAAAAAAGTTTATTGATTTTCGAGTACATGTGAGAAATATTGCATCTCGTCCTTATGTGTCACAAAGTAAGTGTTGAACNTATTTTAGAGATACCATTTATGAAAGTTTCTACATCAATTGTTTTTGTTGTACGAAACATATCATTCAACACCGTAAGTGCCTACGAGTAGTTAATCGAGGATAATCACTTTCCGTATATAGGCTCGTGTCCTACCCACGTAAAAGGTTGGCGCCCTCCACACGTGAACCTGCGCTATCTATAATTGGAATTTTTTTATCCTTCTATCAACAAATAAATGTAATGTCATGCAAATGTTGGATTTTTGATTTTGAGCCATTTACTTGTGTTGCCCTAGCAAACACAAAAAAAAAATAAAAAAAAATAATAAATAAAATTAAACAATTAACTAACTAATAAGAAGTGAACAATTAGAGTCACACCTTAACCCAAAAAGTAATAATAACAATAACAATAATAAAATTAAAAAAAAAATTATTGCTGATTTCTAATTATGTTAAGTGTACCGCTGATTTCTTATGTTAAAATTGCAATTCTAACAATAAATTAAACAAATAATAGATTCATATATATTAATACGTACAAGAGTAGTGTCGGGTTAATACATATAAGTACCAAAATGTATATTATACATTTGATTGACGAGGTTAGAAACTTCGACAAATGCGGGAGAAAACATCGTTGTTAGACACAAATTTAAAATTCTACGCCAACATAACTTGTCTAGATTAGAAAAAAAATTATATTTTGATGAAATAATCGTGTTAAAAACAAAATAATATTGTTGTGATAGTTAAAGCACTAGTTGTGTAAGTATTATAGAAGTTATCCTCGATGTCAAGGAGTTGTGTCATTTTAAAGTTGATGCTTTAGTGTGTGTTTGAGTGTCTATGTGAATGTATATATAGTCAATCTTATATAAACTTGAATAAGACTGTAAAAGAACGATATTTATAGACGCAAGATAGATTGTCACTCTTTTACATAATATGATCACATGTCTTCTCTTTCTCTTTTCACATTTACTTGCGCAAACTTGTAACATGATTACACTTAATATCAACTCAACCCTCATAGAAGTTACCTCGATGTCAAGGANTTATCCTCGATGTCAAGGAGTTGTGTCATTTTAAAGTTGATGCTTTAGTGTGTGTTTGAGTGTCTATGTGAATGTATATATAGTCAATCTTATATAAACTTGAATAAGACTGTAAAAGAACGATATTTATAGACGCAAGATAGATTGTCACTCTTTTACATAATATGATCACATGTCTTCTCTTTCTCTTTTCACATTTACTTGCGCAAACTTGTAACATGATTACACTTAATATCAACTCAACCCTCATAGAAGTTACCTCGATGTCAAGGAGTTGTGTCATTTTAACGTTGATGCTTTAGTGTGTGTTTGAGTGTTTATGTGAATGTATATGTCGTCAATATTATAAAAACTTGAATAAAGACTATAAAAGAACGATATTTATAGACGCAAGACAGACCGTCACTGTTTTATGTAATACGATCACATGTTTTCTCTTTCTCTTTTCACATTTTACTCGCGCAAACTTGCAATATGAGCTTCAAAAAGATTTCACATTCTATTGGCTAAAAATAAAAATGGATAAAAATGAATTCCCTCTTGAAGTTTCAATTTGCCCTTTTCAATTTATGTTTGTACTTTGAGTGTGTTTTAATGTGGCCAGTTTTCAGTATTATGGATGCTTGTGGTGTATAACCATATTTTTAAATGTGTGGATGCACAAAAAATTTCAACAGTGATACAAGAACGCATACTTTTCATAACCAACTACGATTAGAAAAAAATCATAACTTTTTTACAAATTAACACTATTTATGAAGTATATCTACATAACTTTTATATTTTTTTTCCCTTTTTGTTTCATTTTACTTTACATAACTTGTTAAAATATATGATTTGCAATGCCTGATTAATTTATTGAACGTAAATTTAATTTAGAAAAATATATTCATCTCATAAAAGATAATAATTCTAAGATGAAATAGCCAAAAATTAGGCATATCCAAAATAACCAAATGTGGAATTGATACATAATTTAGATAACATACACACAATCTACTTCAATATATTTTGTATCTTATATGAAGCACAACATCGTCATTAGCGTGTGTTAATCGAGGATAGTAAAACGCGAAAGATAACTTCACTAAAAAGTTGTATCGTATCATAATCTAAATCGTCATAACCACGTGTTAAACAATGCTAATTAGGGCGAAATACGACTTCATTAATGAGTACTCTCGTTGTTAGTCACGATTTCAATCATGATTAGCACGTGTGAACAATGATAATTAAAAGCAAAACATGACTTTATGAAACAATACTCTCGTTATTAATCATAATTCGGATAACCTAGGATACCATAAAAGAGAGTCAAATGAACTAAGCCTACCTAGCGAGTTTGACAAACCGACCCGTTGACATGATTCTTGACCTAAAATCTAAAACAAACACTAATGTAAAATCTAAACACAAAAACTTCACATAAACCAACTGACTTGTAACTTGAAGGAGAAACATTTTGCTCGCAACTTGTAACTCTTGTTGTCCTTATTCTTGTTTCTTGTTTTCACCCCATTATTGAGACCAATCTTGTCACCATAAAAAAATACGCTTTCATAATATGAGTAGTGAACAGATCGTTATTATGCTTGTTGAGTAGATTATTCCGTGAATTAAGCGTGGTTTAATACAAGTTAGAATATAAATTAGTTAGTAATGTTAAATTACTTGGATTGATATTTTGGTTGTTTAAACGAGCAAAAGCCGGGAAAATAATTGGGTTTTAATCTAGATATTGATATCTTTTTATAAAATTGTTTTCAAAAGAAACCAACTTTGTGAGAAAATAATATTTGTAAAAGATATTGATTCTTTAATAAAGGACCTGGTTGAAATAATAAACCACATTTAAGGATCGTGATAATTTGCTTAACAAGTATATCTTTTCATCATATATATGCTTGCTGAGTATAATTAGTTTGCCTCTAGATTTTGTGTTTATTTAGTTTCCTATAAATTCCCGTAATTGCCCGTTTTTAGATTAGATTGTGTTTTAGGTTATTTGAACTTTACGTGCTTGTTTTATATGCTTTATTATTGCTTTTTAGTTTATATTTGCTATTGTAGTTTTAAAATCCAAATATCTCTTTTACTTCTCACTATTCATCAGTTATTCACGAACCGAATCACAAATTCAATTCACACTTCACTTGGACGAAACGACCCGGGAAATACATACTTCACTTGTGTTTCTTTGGAAAATCACTATACTGCGATTGACTACCAATCAACAACTTATATCGTTGTCATAAAATGTATAATATTCAAACTTTAACAAGTATATATTTCGGGTCGGGGGGGGGGGGGAGAATATTGTGTACATCTAAGCTAGAGATATATCTGAATAGAGAAAGCTCCACCATTTACTCGTTCATTTATTTGACCTATTTAATTTTGCAGAATTAAACAACAACCCAAGATAGTAAGACAAAAGAAAATTTTGAAACGTATTTGGAAAAAATAAAACACCGAGGAACAAGAAATACGATAGAAGATAAAAAAGTGTTCAACACTTATTTATTTCAAGACACATAAGGACGAGATGCAATATTTGTCACATATACTCAAAAATCAATAAACTTGTTTTAAAATTTTAATAAATCATGATCACTTTACCATTTTTACATATTTTTTAAAATGATTCAATAAAATAGTCAGTTGTTTCTTGTGACCTTTTTGGTGTGCTCACCAATGTGTTTGCTTGGAATTCTTCATATGTAAGTGCTAGTGCAAAAGTCACCATTATATTTTTTCCAATCTAGATTTAGTAAATGTTTAATATAATGGTACACAATCTAACTTATGATATGTTTGTTGTGATTAATTTTTGTCACATCTATTTCATTTAACATAAGGCTTAAAGCTTGTTAGCATGTTTTTTCTTAAGTTTTGTCTAAATACATTGTCAAAACTGAAAAGCGCAAATTGAAACTTTAAGATACAAGGAATTCATTTTTATACATTTTTATTTTTAGCCAAAGAGATATTTAGAACGTGGAATATTTTTGAAGGTCATATTACAAGTTTGCGCGAGTTAAATGTGAAAAGAGAAAGAGAAAACATGTGATCGTATTACGTAAAACAGTGACAGCCTGTCTTGCGTCTATAAATTATCGTTCTTTTACAATCTTTATTCAAGTTTATATACTATTGACTATATATACATTCACATAAACTTGCATTTGGGTGGTCGTGATATTCATATCAAAAGCAACCGCAAAAGAGCAGGTAAAAGTTTTTTCCCTATTACTTCAACTTATTGTAATTTGTATGTTATTTATTTTCAGATTATATACAATTTTCTTCAAGCATTTCATATTCACCATCAACAATTCTTACATCTATATAAATCAAATACATGCATTTGTGTGAAAATTAGTTATATTTGTTTGTTTAAGCAAAACTTTAAGATCTTTTATAAATAATCAGTGAACTAACTATCAAACACTCAAGTTTTAGACTAAATGCATATGCGATATTTAGTTTAAGTCAGATGTTCGCATAACAAATATTTTAGTTTAATTTTGTACAACCTTTACTAGATGTAACATGAACATGGTATTTAAAAAAGAATATGTTTGATAATATTATTTTTTAGTTTTATTCATAAAAAACATGGAAGTCTTACTTGTGTGTGGGTGTGTCACTCATTTGCTTGGTATCTTTCATGCAAATGTAATAACGCTTAAGATACTCCTCAAATTTTGAGTCATTGGGAGATTCCTCAGCATACGCTAGAGGGTGGTAGTCACCATGGAATGCGGGATAGGGTGGCAATCTATCACCATACCGCCATAAGAATGTGTCATTATGGGGCATCCATCTTTGATGGACACAACACAAGTGTACTCCTCCGAGCTAGTTATCTCATTTAAACTTGTAGCTTTTACTTAGTTTACATCACATAAAATTAGTACTTTCTTAACCAATAGGCTCTTCCATAGCTTATTTGGTCCATATTATTGCATATTTTGTTCTAAACTTTTATAAAGTTGTGATCTTTCTTAGTTTCTCATCATCCTACATCTAAGGCGAGTAGCTTAAGGATTTTATAAGCTAGCTTATTAATAAAGTTTATTACTTTTTAGTGTTAATAAGCTAATTAGTAAATAAAGTCACAAACTTTATTAGCTATTTTGTTTTATTAAAGCTTTTCAAGAAATGAACTTTATGATTTGACAAGTTTATAAAATCGGGTGGTTATTTTCGTCTCATCTCTTAGATCGGGTTCTACTTTCTTATCCTTCTTACTTTTAGTTAATTAGAATGTTTATTGATGAGGTGAAAAGTGTACCCATTTTAGAGGGTCATTTAAGCCCTAATTCGTGTTAATATGATCAAATATTGCCCTAAATCGTTCCTTTTGTCATTTTAGGTACTTTTGAGAAGAATTCTGGAAAACACATCATTTTGGACGTTTTTGGAGCATAAAGTGAAGAAAACGACAAAGTCTCAATAGAATGCTGGAAATCCTTCCTGACGGCGTTAGAGTCACAAGGTGATGCCGTCAGCCAACCAAGACAAAGGAGTGGATTCTGACTATACGTGACGCCCTAAGCAAGAATTGTGATGTTTACACCTGACGGCGTCAGGTGTTAACAATCCTAGGCCGTCAGGTGTAATGCTAAAGAGAGACGGCCTAGAGGTATTTTACAAGTGACGGCGTCAAAAGTAGATCTAGGCCATCCGAGAACCCTCATGGCAACGAGCTGACGGCGTCAGAGCCTATAACCTGACACCGTCAGAGTGTATTTTCTATATATACTTTTCTATTTTTCATTCATTAGTGTGCAACTTTTTGGGAACAAACCCTATATGATTTTATCAGCTTTTTGAAGGGTTTTTCACCCTTGACTCTTTCATGTTCAATTAAAGATAAGTCTCCATTCAAATTAATAAATATGTCTATGTGTTGGTTAATTATATCTTATGCTTGTCTTTCAATTAACATGCTAGGCTAGATTTACCTTGTGTTTGCTTAGATATAATGAAACCTAACTATTGATTATTGGTTGTTGGTGTGTTATTACTTGTATTGGATGATTGTTTATCGATGTTAGGCTTAAGAAAACTGGCTAACCTCCTATACGGTAACTTGCTTGAACGTCTTAAGAAACATAAACCAACGCGTACTAGGTTATTATGGTTGTATTTAATGCATGAGCGAATTCTAATGATCCCATGTTAGGAGCTTCTTAGCCGGCTCGACATATGAGTGAAGTAGGAGCTTATAGAGTTGGGGAAGTATGTACACCACCCCACGAATGGTATTAAGGAATACACCCGTTATCCACGCAATTAATACACACTAACCAATCGGTAAAAGATAGTTAGGGAGTAAGCAAATCTAAGTAAACACATTTGTCTCCTTATAAGTTTCACAACCACTTAGTTTTAGTTATTTTATTTTATTTGCAATAGTAGTTTTTGGGTTAGTTGGTTAGCAACTAATTCCGCCCAATCCTTCAAACCCGAGATTTTACTTGCTTTCATAAAATATAAAAAAATACAAAAATAATCTTCCCTCACCCTTAGACCTAATTAGAGTAGCTTTTCATACCTAACGAACACTATTCCCTGTGGAGAACGATCAATCCCCCGTACTTACCACTACACTATACTACATCGGTCAGGTACACTGCCTGGTGGGGTTGTAAGCCTCTTGAGATCCCTTGAGAGGTAAAACCTGTTGCGTGGTCGCAATCCCGCACTTCAAGTTTTTGGCGCCGCTGCCGGGGAATAGTTATTGTTTAGGTTGAATTTTTATTTTATTAGGTCTACTCACTAGATTCCTTTCTAGTGAGATTTTTATTTTATTTTTCTAGGATCTGTTTAGTCTATCTATTTTCTTCGTGTTTTTGTTCGTAACCATTACCATCCGACATCATGGAAGGTGGTAATATCCTTGATCCCAACTACCCCGGTGGAATTTGTAATTTTGTCGGGAGGGTTAGAAATTTGCATGTCTTAGTTGGGAATTTTACGTATGTCACTGACTTCATGATTGTTGAAGACTTAGCGAGTGTTATAGATTGTAGCTTATCCCATGTCGTATTAGGTAAGCCGTTCATAGAAGAGTCCATGTTGAGTTACGATGAATTGGAGGGGACAATTCAATTTTCTAATGAAACTGATAGGATCACATATAGAATGCCTAATAGGATGAAGGAGTTTCGTTTTGTGCCCCAACTAGATAAGGATAACATTGGTGCAATCGAGGATATAAATGAAGAAGATAAGAGAAGGGGCATGGACTATGTGTGGGAAAAACAAAGCCTCTATTATAAGGATTGTTTGACCCTTGGACCTAAATATAAGGTTGATAGAGAGATTGCCAAAAAGGTTATAGAGGCAATTGAGAAAAAGGTAAAGAGCCTTTACAAAAGATATTTGCAATCAGATCCGGAATTTGAGACATATGTTAGCGGTAACCTAGAGACCATGACCCACGATGAAGTCACGTAATGTACGGTGACTTTGAGTCTAGCTACAAGACTCGTTAATAAAGAAAAGCGCTTCTTGGGAGGCAACCCAAGCTTTATTTGCTTTGTGTTTATTTGTTTGTTTGTTTGATTTTATTTGTTTCCGTATGTATGTTATTTTTCTTGTTATTCATTAATGCTTCAAAAACTAACTTGTGAAAATGCTTTATTTTGTTTTTAACTTCGTCTTAACTACATATAAAGGTATTTTGCAAAAGATAAGTGTAAGGGAAATCTAAATCGGTTTATAAGAACAAATGAACATGAATCATAACAATGTAAATTAACATGCATATTAGTACTTGTTTGAGTCAAATGCTTGTATCGAGTCATAATGATGCTTTTGCAGGAATTCCAGGAAGTAAGGTATAGTTTTTCCAAAAATTTTCCGAAAACTTAACCTGAGAATTCCGTCAGATCATTTCTGACGGCGTCAGGCATTACAACCTGACGGCGTAAGGCAGTAATTTTCTGAAATTTTTGAAAGTTTTTTTTTTCTTCCGGAATCATAAAAAGTTTTGTTAATTCTCTAACTTATAATCTCCAGGAATTCTGCAAAAACATTCATACCACAAGCATTATATCCTATTATAGATTATACCGCCGATTTTACACGAGGTTCGCCTTTATTGTTTTTCAGGTTAACAGGTTATTTTGGACAAAGAGATGATTTATATTTCGGAAGGGAAGCTTTGAGCGTTCATCTTTCTTGGAAGAAGATCTAACCATGTTACCTCACTATCCACAACCAACGAATCAGGGGAGTATTTGTTTCATTCTTTCATTATCATTACTTTTACATCTTTTATGTGAACATTGGGGACAATGTTCGGTTTAAGTGTAAGAGGGGGGGGGGGGTAAATGAAGACACCTTAGAGAATGCAACTGCGCTTGATTTTTGTTTGTTTGATAGTAAATTTATAATAAAACCGAGAGAAATATTTGTTAGGGCAATTTTAGCGCCAATTTAAAATTTGTTTACAACATTTAGAAGTGAAACTTTGGTCCTAATAAGCGTCTCATGGATAGGAAATTATATGACTAGCACAAAAACCACACCACTAAAAAAATTTTCCACCCCAAATATGTGAGGTTCGCCCCTAGAATTGGTAGGAAAAGCTTTTATGCTATGATGTGTGTACCGGTAGCACTTAGATTCTAGAACTTGCGTTAGGATCATCTCAAATCCACAAGTGAGACTACATTCGTGTAGTTAGATCTACTACATGATAAGAGGCATTAGGATTAACCCCTTGTTTTACACCTGTGTTTTTGTTATAATTACGTTGGCTACATTGGTCAAGTAATGCTCCCACACCCTTTGCGTTGTACCCATTTTTGGTAAACGATACCCCTAGTACACCCCTCAGAGCCTATCTTTTCGTTTCGACCTTTGAGCATCTTACTCAAAGTGAGAATTTATTACATCCCACTTAAATGTACACCCAAATCACCTTGCCTACCTTGTATGCACTCGTCTTTAGTGCATTATTGTAACAACATTTGTGTTAAACCCTTTGTTAATTATCTAATTGATTACATGGTTGCTAAGTCGAGTCATATTTTGTACATATTATTTTGGAACGATTGGGAATCATGGGTAAAGTACTAGTGTAATGGAGTAATGGGGAAGAACAACATTATTACCCCCATATGTGCTAAATATTTTAAAAAAGTACTCCAAGTGTTTCGATTATCTTAATTCGAGTCACTAGATTAAATATTTGTAAAGTATGTAAAAGTCAAGTGTAAGGGGAGAACCGAGGCCCCTATGATGTATTATTTTGGATGGTAGGGCAAGAGTGTATGTAAAAAAAAATCGAAAAAAAATCAAGAAAAAAATACAAAAAAAAATGAGAAAAAGAGAAGTAGAAAAAAAAACATACGGACTACCATCCCGTTTTCTTTCTATGTTTGTTTATGTTTTTGTTATTTCGTTTTTAGCTTAAGTTGAGTCGAGTCTTGGCTTAGCAACATTGTATAGTACATGTATTTGATCATGATAATTAACTTGCCACCAGTAAAATACCCTTTATTCCAACCAAACCATGTTTATCATATCCCTACACCTTACATTACAACCCTTTGAAAAGCCCTCTTTAATAGTTTATCTTAGGTGCTTACGCCTAGTGGAGGAGTAATTGATCCTCTCCCAAGCCTATGGTAATCTATTTGCTATGACAGGTAGTGAGTGATTTTATTC
The DNA here is from genome assembly GCA_014162995.1 of Artemisia annua. Lineage (NCBI taxonomy): Eukaryota > Viridiplantae > Streptophyta > Magnoliopsida > Asterales > Asteraceae > Artemisia > Artemisia annua. The sequence goes on from LBNU01009407.1 coordinate 21,393, forward strand.
CATTTCGAATGTAGTTGTATAGGTTTATAAAACCCGAGAGATGAGAGTATCCAAACACTATTTGTGAGGTGCTAGTGTATGATTTCCGTGCTTATTATGATTACGGTCGAGTAACTATTTGTTGTAATTACTTTTATATTAGTGTTAAATGACCCCTAACTCGTATTTTGATTGGAATAAAAGCCTATTTTCTTGAGGACAAGCAAACCTCAAGTGTAAGGGTATTTGATGAGCTGAAAAGTGTACCCATTTTAGAGGGTCATTTAAGCCCTAATTCGTGTTAATATGATCAAATATTGCCCTAAATCGTTCCTTTTGTCATTTTAGGTACTTTTGCGAAGAATTCTGGAAAACACATCATTTTGGACATTTTTGGAGCATAAAGTGAAGAAAATGACAAAGTCTCAAAAGAATTCTGGAAATCCTTCCTGACAGCGTCAGAGTCACAAGGTGACGCCGTCAGCCAACCAAGACAAAGGAGTGGATTCTGACTATACGTGACACCCTAAGCAAGAATTGTGATGTTTACACCTGACGGCGTCAGGTGTTAACAATCCTAGGCCGTCAGGTGTAATGCTAAAGAGAGACGGCCCAGAGCTATTTTACAAGTGACGGCGTCAGAAGTAGATCTAGGCCATCCGAGAACCCTAATGGCGGCGAGCTGACGGCGTCAGAGCCTATAACCTGACGCCGTCAGAGTGTATTTTCTATATATACTTTTCTATTTTTCATTCATTAGTGTGCAACTTTTTGGGAACAAACCCTAGACGATTTTGTCAGCTTTTTCAAGGGTTTTTCACCCTTGATTCTTCCATGTTCAATTAAAGATAAGTCTCCATTCAAATTAATCAATATGTCTATGTGTTGGTTAATTATATCTTATGCTTGTCTTTCAATTAACATGCTAGGCTAGATTTATCTTGTGTTTGCTTAGATCTAATGAAACCTAACTATTGATTATTGGTTGTTGGTGTGTTATTAATTGTATTGGATGATTGTTTATCGATGTTAGGCTTAAGAAAACTGGCTAACCTCCTATACGGTAACTTGCTTGAACGTCTTAAGAAACATGAACCAATGCGTACTAGGTTATTATGGTTGTATTTAATGCATGAGCGAATTCTAATGATCCCATGTTAGGAGCTTCTTAGCCGGCTCGATGTAACACCCCCAATTTTCAAAAAGTGCAGCAGAATTTAGATTGGGTGTTACTTTATAGCACAACAACTTAATAGTAGAAAATGATTATCATTTTAATCATTTTAAAGATTTATCATTCGAATTTTATAAATACCAGAGTTTTACAAAATGAGGTCCCGTTGCTTTCAAAGTTAAATAAATAAGTTTTCGAATGATAGTAAAAATTTATAGCCTTCATAAGAATCCGCGCTCCTCCGTGCCATCTTTGCTTATTATGGACCTGAGATAAACACATGCTAAAAGCGTCAATACAAAGGTTGGTGAGTTCATAGAGTTTATAAGTTAAGAATTTGATTTCCAAAATCAAAGAGTTTGTGAGTCCATAATAGTCATAATAAACAATTTATTATCAAAGTCAGAGTGTGAGTAAATCTATAGTATTTATAGTCAAAATAGTTGATTATCAAAATCGAAGTGTGAGTAAATCCATAGTGTTTATAGTCAAAACAGTTGATTATCAAAATCAAAGTGTGAGTAAATCCATAGTGATTATAGTCAAAACAGTTGATTATCAAAATCAAAGTCATTCAAAAGATAGTTTATTGGTTTGCCCTAACTAGCTCAACCCAAAAATAGTTTGTTGGTTTGCCTTAACTGGCTCAACCCAAAAATAGTTCGTTGGTTTGCCCTAACTAGGTCAACCCAAAAATAGTTGGTTTGTCAAGTAAAAGTGATTTTCTACTATATAGTGAACTCAAGTTTGTCATTGGATAAAACAGTGGGCTAAGTCATAATACGCCCATAATATCAGTCATTGTAGTACTGTGTTGCAACCACAGTACCACGGTTCTATTGCCCTAAGCCTCATGACACGCAACGATTAACAGCCAATCATATAAATAATATGACGAAAAGTAATAAGGCCCCCAAGATAGGTATTTACCAGTAACCTATGTCATCAAATAAAGTGCGTTCGGTGGATTTCCTCTAGCAAACCAAACGGGGATTGTCAGTCCCAAATAGATCTATCCACAACTATTTACGTTCACCCTACAAGTGATTAAGGTTCATGATCGAGGGACTTTTGGTAATAGCAAACTTAGGCAATAGCAGTCAAGTATAACATTATCTTCCCTACATCCATGTGTAGCTAATTAGCTACACATCCCTTTGTAAAATCTTTTAAAAATGTACAGTTCAGCCCCTGTGATTTACTGCAAGGGCTGAACTGTACATTTTTAAAGTTTTTTACAAAGGGGATGTGTAGCTAATTGCCTACATCAAGGTGTAGCTAACATATCCCCTATATATATATATATATATATATATATATATATATATATATATATATATATATATGTATTCATTATAGACTCAAAAATGTAAATTTCGATATATGTAACTACGATATAGTCGTAAAATATTACCTTGTCATAACGTAATTTATGTTTCTGAGTAAACCTTCAATTATAAAAAGTTGCACTTTTTGACCCCGAAGTTAAATATATTACAATTTTAGTCCAAATTTACCATGTTAAACATACTTCTTAATCTTTGCAAAAATGATAGTTTGTAGCCCCTTTATTTTCCATGCAACCCTCCTTATTTTTCTGTTTTAAACCATTATTTTCCGTAATTGATAGTTCTTACCCCTCGAGTCAAAATATTTGCAAAAATGATAGTTTGTAGCCCCTTTATTTTCCATGCAACCCTCCTTATTTTTCTGTTTTAAACCATTATTTTCCGTAATTGATAGTTCTTACCCCTCGAGTCAAAATATTTGCATTTCTAGTCCAAAAGGCTTATAAGTTGTAAAAATAAATTTTATTTCAAAGAGTTAAGTTTTATTGGCTTATTTTGATCTTATAAAAATAGCTCATTTTTATTTGGCTTATTTGAATAGCTTATGGGCCGCTTATTTTGTTAAAAGGGCTAATTCATTATTGGGCTTAATGGTCCAATTAAGGTGCGTTTGGTTTTTTAAAAAGAACAAAGAAATCAGTTAAAAAAAAATATATCTCCAATGTGACAATGCCTGGGTTCTAACCCAGGTCAGTAACCACACTAACATGCGCCCCTCCCACTGGACTAAATGTCCCTTTGTTTTATATTTTGCAAGTTAATGTATTTAAGTGTTAGTGTGACTGTTTTAAACTTGTTATAAGTTCCCATATCAGTGTGCTATGTTGCATGTAATTCGTTACAACCTTTCATTTCAAAACTGTTTCGCATGTATGCGAGTCTTCCAAGTTTTACAAGTTAAGTGCTTGTGTTTCAAGGCTAGGTCAAATGAGCACAAATAAGCCACACGACATGGGTATAACACTTGACGAAACACATCACGACACTCCACTGTGGTCCGCGCAGGGACGGAGCCAAGGGGGTGCCCGCGGGTGCACGTGCACCCCATGGATTTTTTCGATATAGTGTGAATTTTTGAAAAAAAAAATATCGATTTTTCTTAAATTTATCTTAAATGCACCCGGTGCATTAAAATGTGTCTGTAGTATTATTTAGTTCATATACTTACAAATAAAAAATAAATATAAAATTTTGCAAAAGACCAAAGATGAAACAAGTTTAATAAATTAAAGCATAAAATTAATGGAACAAGTTTATTCATCATCCTAACAATTTACGAAATCCCAAATTGAACCAACACCACAAAGATGAAACAGGTTTGTAATTCATAACATATATATTTCATTTGTTTATTATGTCTTTTAAAGTTTTCATGTTTTGATTGCCGCAAGGACGGACCTATGTAGGGGCAGGGGAGGGTCCCGGCCCCCCAAAAATTTGCGGCACCTAGTGCAAATATTATAAGTTTTAGGAGTAATCTAGTTGAAGTTACAAACAAATCTCCAATTCGGCCCCCCAAAATAAATTCGCCACCCCCCC
>LBNU01009407.1:28400-41132 GCA_014162995.1 Artemisia annua
CGTTTTATTCAGAGGAAAAGAATATCATGGAGTGATTACTTCGACATAGGAGTAAGAGCTTATAGAGTTGGGGAAGTACGTACGCCACCCCACGAATGGTATTAAGGAATATACCCATCATCCACGCAATTAATACACACTAACCAATCGGTAAAAGATAGTTAGGGAGTAAGCAAATCTAAGTAAACACATTTGTCTCCATATAAGTTTCACAACCACTTAGTTTTAGTTATTTTATTTTATTTGCAATAGTAGTTTTTGGGTTAGTTGGCTAGCAACTAATTCCGCCCAATCCTTCAAACCCGAGATTTTACTTGCTTTCATAAAATATAAAAAAATACAAAAATAATCTTCCCTCACCCTTAGACCTAGTTAGAGTAGCTTTTCATACCTAACGAACACTATTCCCTGTGGAGAACGATCAATCCCCCGTACTTACCACTACACTATACTACATCGGTCAGGTACACTGCCTAGTGGGGTTGTAAGCCTCTTGAGATCCCTTCAGAGGTAAAACCTGTTGCGTGGTCGCAATCCCGCACATCATTTATGCTTGTTGAAATATATCTGTTTATTAGTTTAATTAATATGAGTAGTGAATAGATCGTTATTATGCCTGTTTAGTAGATTATTCCATGAATTAAGTGTGGTTTAATAAAAGTTAGAATATAAGTTGGTTAGTAATGTTAAATTACTTGGATTGAAATTTTGGTTGTTTAAACGAGTAAAAGCCGGGAAAATAATTGGGTTTTAATCTAGATATTGATTTCTCTTTATAAAATTGTTTTCAAAAGAAACCAACGTTGTGAGAAAATAATTTGTAAAAGAAATTGATTCTTCAATAAAGAACCTAGTTGAAATAATAAACCACATTTAAGGATCGTGATAATTTGCTTAACAAGTATATCTTTTCATCATATATTTGCTTGCTGAGTATAATTAGTTTGCCTCTAGATTTTGTGTTTATTTAGTTGCCTTTAAATTCCCCTAAGTGCTTGTTTTTAGATTATATTGCGTTTTAGGTTATTTGAACTTTACGTACTTGTTTTATATGCTTTATTATTGCTTTTTAGTTTATGTTTGCTATTGTAGTTTTAAAATCTAAATATCTCTTTTACTTCTCACTATTCATCTCACTTATTCACGAACCGAATCATGAATTAAATTTACACTTCACTTGGACGAAACGACCCAGGAAATACATACTTCACTTGTATTTCTTTGAAAAATCACTATACTACGATTGACTACCAATCAACAANATATTGTGTACATCTAAGCTAGAGATCTATCTGAATAGAGAAAGCTCCACTATTTACTCGCTTATTTATTTGACCTATTTAATTTTGCAGAATTAAACAACAAACCAAGATAGTAAGACAAAAGAAAAAATTGAAACGTATTTGGGAAAAATAAAACACCGAGGAACAAGAAATACGATAGAAGATAAAAAAAGTGTTCGACACTTATTTATTTCGTGACACATAAGGACGAGATGCAATATTTGTCACATATACTCGAAAATCAATAAAGTTGTTTTGAAATTTTAATAAATCATGATCACTTTACCATTTTTACATACTTTTTAAAATGATTCAATAAAATAGTCACATGTTTCTTGTGACCTTTTTGGTGTGCTCACTAATGTGTTTGCTTGAAAATTTTTACATGTAAGTGCTAGTGCAAAAGTCACCATTATATTTTTTCCAATCTAGATTTAGTAAATGTTTAATATAATGGTACACAATCTAACTTTTGATATGTTTGTTGTGATTAATTTTTGTCACATATATTTCATTTCACATGAGGCTTAAAGCTTGTTTGCATGTTTTTTCGTAAGTTTTGTCTAAATACAATGTCAAAACTGAAAAGCGCAAATTGAAATTTTAATATACAAGGAATTCATTTTTATCCATTTTTTTTTTAGCCAAAGAGATATTTAGAACGTGGAATATTTTTGAAGGTCATATTACAAGTTTGCGCGAGTTAAATGTGAAAAGAGAAAGAGAAAACATGTGACCGTCTTACGTAAAACAGTGACAGCCTTTCTTGCGTCTATAAATTATCGTTCTTTTACAGTCTTTATTCAAGTTTATATACTATTGAATATATATACATTCACATAAACTTGCATTTGGGTGGTCGTGACATTCATATCAAAATCAATCACAAAAGAGCAGGTAAAAGCTTTTCGAGTTCCCTATTACTTCAACTTAATGTAATTTGTACGTTATTTATTTTCATATTTATACAATTTTCTTCAATCATTTCATATTCACCATCAACATTCTTACATCTACACAAATCAAATACATGCATTTGTGTGAAAATTAGTTATATTTGTTTGTTTAAGCAAAACTTTAAGATCTTTTATAAATAATCAGTGAACTAACTATCAAACACTCAAATTTTAGACTAAATGCATATGCGATATTTAGTTTAAGTCAGATTTCGCATAACAAATTTTTTAGGTTAATTTTATACAACCTTTACTAGATGTAACATGAACATGGTATGTTCTCATGATATGTAAAATTAAGTTCACACCTTAATAAATAACATAAAATTACATTAAGTTGTAGTAATAGGGAAATCGAAAAACTTTTACCTGCTCTTTTGCGATTGCTTTTGATATGAATGTCACGACCACCCAAATGCAAGTTTATGTGAATGTATATATAGTCAATAGTATATAAACTTGAATAAAGACTCTAAAAGAACGATAATTTATAGACGCAAGACAGGCTGTCACTATTTTACGTAATACGATCACATGTTTTCTCTTTCTCTTTTCACATTTAACTCGCGCAAACTTGTAATATAACCTTAAAAAATATTCCACGTTCCAAATATCTCTTTGGCTAAAAATAAAAATGGATAAAAATGAATTCCTTGTATTTTAAAGTTTCAATTTGTGCTTTCCAGTTTTGACAATGTATTTAGACAAAACTTAAGAAAAAACATGAAAACAAGCTTTAAGCCTCATGTGAAATGAAATATATGTGACAAAAATTAATCACAACAAACGTATCAAAAGTTTGATTGTGTACCATTATATTAAATATTTACTAAATCTAGATTGGAAAAAATATAATGGTGACTTTTGCACTAGCACTTACATGTGAGAAATTCCAAGCAAACACATTGGTGAGCACACGAAAAAGGTCACAAGAAACATGTGACTATTTTATTGAATCATTTTAAAAAGTATGTAAAAATGGTAAAGTGATCATGATTGTATTAAATTTTAAAACAAGTTTATTGATTTTTGAGTACATGTGACAAATATTGCATCTCATCCTTACGTGTCACGAAATATAAGTGTTGAACACTTTTTTTTTATCTTCTATAGTATTTCTTGTTCCTCGGTGTTTTATTTTTTCCAAATACGTTACAATTTTTTCTTTTGTCTTACTATCTTGGTTTGTTGTTTAATTCTGCAAAATTAAATAGGTTAAATAAATAAACGAGTAAATGGTGGAGCTTTCTCTATTCAGATAGATCTCTGGCTTAGATGTACACAATATCCCCCCCCCCACCCGACCCAAATATATACCTATTAAAGTTTGAATATTAGACATTTTATGACAACGATATAAGTTGTTGATTGGTAGTCAATCGTAGTATAGTGATTTTCCAAAGAAACACAAGTGAAGTATGTATTTCCCGGGTCGTTTCGTCCAAGTGAAGTGTGAATTGAGTTCGTGTTTCGGTTCGTGAATAAGTGAGATGAATAGTGAGAAGTAAAAGAGATATTTGGATTTTAAAACTACAATAGCAAACATAAACTAAAAAGCAATAATAAAGCATATAAAAAACAAGCACGTGAAGTTCAAATAACCTAAAACGCAATCTAATCTAAAAACGAGCACTTACGGGAATTTAAAGGCTACTAAATAAACACAAAATCTAGAGGCAAACTAATTATACTCAGCAAGCAAATATATGATGAAAAGATATACTTGTTAAGCAAATTATCACGATCCTTAAATGTGGTTTATTATTTCAACTAGGTCCTTTATTGAAGAATCAATATCTTTTACAAATATTATTTTCTCACAACGTTGGTTTCTTTTGAAAACAATTTTATAAAGAGATATCAATATCTAGATTAAAACCCAATTATTTTCACGGCTTTTGCTCGTTTATACAACCAAAATTTTAATCCAAGTAATTTAACATTACTAACCAATTTATATTCTAACTTGTATTAAACCACACTTAATTCACGGAATAATCTACTCAACAAGCATAATAACGATATATTCACTACTCATATTAATTAAACTAATAAAAACAAATATATCAACAAGCATAAACATTCTAATTAACTAAAAGTAAGAAGGATAAGAAAGTAGAACCCGATCTAAGAGATGAAACGAAAATAACCACCCGATTTTATAAACTTGTCAAATCATAAAGTTTATTTCTTTAAAAGCTTTAATTAAACCAAATAGCTAATAAAGTTTGTGACTTTATTAACTAATTAGCTTATTAAGACTAAAAAGTAATAAACTTTATTAATAAGCTAGCTTATAAAACCCTTAAGCTCCTCGCCTTAGATGTAGGATGATGACAAACTAAGAAAGATCACAACTTTATAAAAGGTTAGAACAAAATATGCAATAATATGGACCAAATAAGCTATGGAAGAGCTTATTGGTTAAGAAAGTACTAATTTTATGTGATGTAAACTAAGTAAAACCTAATAGATCTAAGATAATAAGCTAATTTTATAACCAAAACTAATAAATGTGCAAACTTTTTAAGAAATTAGTATTAAAATTATATAGATCTATAATAATAAACTAATTAATGGCTTTTAATAAAAGAAAAACTAATAAAGAATCAAATATTTTTAGTTTTTTATAAAGTAATTTGTAAAATAAAAAGTAGATCTAAGTTTATGAAAGCTTTTAAATCAAAGTAGTAAAAGAGTTTTTATTAAAAGAAAACTAGATCTAATGAGCTACAATAATCTATTAAGCTAAAATAGATCTTCAGATGAGATAAAAATAAAATAAAAGAGATGAGTAGATAAATAAATTGATCTTCAAAACATATTCAAAATAATTCTTCAACTTCATATTAAGCTAAAAAAAAATCATTTACAATAAGCATAAGCTAATACAATAACCACTAAAATAAACTACTCCTACTCCTAATTTATCAAATACTACATACTGTGTGAAAACTAAAAGTGTGTGTGACGTAAATGTGGAGAATAATCTTTTAAGTCTTGGATCCGGAGCAATATATATATAGCATTTGTGGTGACTTTGTGGTCTTGAATGCAGCCATTATTATGTCCATATACAAGCAATTAAATGCACATTCTCGATCCTTCTGCCAGCAAATCCAATGCTTCGTCATTATTGCCACATGGCTCCTCGTGATTGGCTGTAGGATCATTAGTGGGTGCGAGTGGGAGAGCACCAAAATCACGCGCCATAATGCATTTTATTTTGGGAAGAGACTGCACACGCGCTTGGCTTAAGATGCATTGCCTTCCATTTCTGTTATTCATTTGTCTGTTATTGTCGCTAATGAAATGGGAAGCAAAAGGTTCACATGGCTTCTTTATTTATTTTTCTCATTTCTATCGCTTGCCAAAGAAGTAGAAAAGTGATCACATGGTGTCAAGCTCCATTTGAGAATTCTTCTTTTGGAAGTTGAGCTCCACGTCCCTAGCAAATGTAATATTACACTCTCTTTATTTTGTATTCATTTGTCCCATTTCTTTCTTTGTCGCAAGTGACAGATCCACGTGACCAGTTGGTTTTCATTTTATTCTTTCATATTTCAAGCGCTAGTCCATCTTTAAAGTGATATTCATTATTTTATTTCTTTCTCAGTTTGACAAATGCCCATGTGATGGTTCCCCATATTCCTTTTTATTTATTTGACTGTTGTCTTCATGTGCAACCAAAAGCAACATGTAAAACCCACATTTCCATGATACGTTTAAATTACTAAAATGGCCTCAAATTTGAAATTTTGAAGAAATGTGTACGTTTACCAAACAAGCCCTAAATCAGAAACGGGTATGGTACAATCACAAATATGAACTTATAACTTCAAGTAAATAATATTTGAGCTACTACAACATCATATGAACTCAAGAATGTGAAATGTGGACTAAAACACAAGCGTTGCACGTTACGTGACCAAAAAGGGTCCAAAAACATTAAAACTTGTACACAACCTTAGAAATAAATATATATTACTTCCTAAGTTATTTTGTTTAATAAAATTGAAAACTTTGACACAAATCCCCTCTGGCCGTCCATATCAAGAGGTGGGATCAAATCCCCCTAAATTTGCTAGTTTCCTTTAAATTTTCAACTAATTCCCTTTAATTACCCTAACCTAAAAATAAAAAAACTCTCTCCCCTTCTTCCCTGGACATTTTCTACACCACCTCCCTCCATCCTACACACCTTGCACATCAAAAATATGCTCTTGATCCTTGGTAATTATTCGTACGTGTTTGTGGGAAGATTTGGTGCACGTAGGGATCCGTTTGGAAGCGTTTGAAGGCATTGTTTTGTGTTTTCTCCCTTAATTCGAGCCATCTACAACTTGTGAAGGGTTTGGTATTTCTTGTTTTGATCTTTGTTCATCTCCTTGTGTTTCTTTAGTTACGATAATCATAATACTTGAAAATCAAAAGATACAAATTGATATACAAATACCTATGTGGATCGGCCCTTAATATTTTTATGAAGAAAATTGTTAAACTTTAATGATATGATGGTTAAAAAATGTTTGTGGTGGGTTGGTAACACCTTGAGGTGATTTTTTGGAACCAAAACCGGATTTGGTTTGTCTTGTAAATTAAGGCCGCCACCCTAAATGAACCATGGATGAATTTTGTGTGAAATTGATATGGATGCCTGATTTCATGTGTGGATTGATTTGGTATAACATGTAACTAGTTGGTTAATTAAACTGATATGAAATTGAATATGGATGCATGTATGTCGAATTGTATGTGATGATATGAATTCTTATTTGTTTTTGATGTTTGATCATGATAACATGTTTATGATGATGATGATTAGTATGATGATTAGGACTTGTTTTGAGTTGTTTGATTTGGGACAGAATTGATGGTCGAAGTTGTAACTGTTATGGGCCGAGTTTGGTAAAGGTTAAATTCATGATTTTTGCTTGTAAACTCAGCTGTATGTCTTAGTAAAGTTTTCCAATTGGTTTGGAGTGATTTCAAGTTGATTTGGTCGTATTTTTTATTTTTGTGGGATTAAGTGCTGAAGCTGAATTTGGGAGTCGGGAAATCATACCACTTTAGTGATTTTTCATTTTCAAACTATAAAGATTTGGACCATGAAACTCCCCAGTATTTATCTTCTATATGTTGGGTAATACCATGAATTTTTGTGAATTTCTTCTGAATGGGAGGGTAGGTCCGGGAGGCGGATACTTTTTGGGTACTGCTGCTGGTTGGTTTTCTGAGTAGTCTGAGATTGGGTATTTTTCGTGTGGGGTTAAACTAACTGAGAAATTCTAGAAAAATTAGTGTGGGTTCTAAAGACATTTAAGTACATGTGTGAATATTTGAGAATTTTATTTTGGAGTTCTTATATGGAATAAAAATTCGTCTAATGGTTACCTGATTTTGTTTAAAAGCTGAAATTCTGAAACATAAGAGATAATTGATAATTAGAAGGTTTATGTTGTAAATATGATAACTAGAGGGACTAATAATGTAAATATGATGAAAGTATGCATGTATTGGCTGGAATAAGGTGTAGGGGCTGTATATGTCATTTGTTCAAGTTGTGTGACTTATGTGTTAATTATATTAGTTAATGGTTTAAATATGGAAAATGGATCAATTAAAGGATTAATATGTAACTTTAAAACTTAAGGGTGTCAAGTGTAAAATTGACATATTTGGCATTCTTGACTTATGCTTATGTGTTATGATGTGAGTATTATCATTTGTGACCCTTATTTTGTGATACTGACACTTCTAACCCTAAAACATATTATGCGACACTTTGAAACCCTAATTTCAGAAATCATGCGTAAGATGAAATCCTTGACTTAGGTGAACATGGAAACTTGATTTAATGATAAAACTAACTTATATGAATATGTTAATATGTGGAAACTTGCTAATTTTGGAAATTTGCTAAATATGGAAACCTGCTATTTTTGGGAAAGTACTAATTATGGAAACCTTCTAAAATTGGAATCCTTCTAAATAAGGAAACTTACTAAAAATAGAAAGTATTCTAAAATGCTTAAACTACTTAAAGTGGAAAGTTACTAAATATGGAAAGTTAACTAAAATAGAAAGCTGCTAAATATGGGAGGTTACTAAAATTGGAAAGATAACTAAAAGAGGTAACTTACGTGATTTGAACTTTTCTTAATTCGAATCCATTCTATTCTAGGTTTGGTGAAGCGGGAATAACCTTTCTCCTATCGTTTGATCTCGGTTTGTTTGACTCGACAAAGTTACAGATATTCCGTACTCTTTCAGCAAGAGTGCACCTTTTCTCTCTCTTAACTTTGTCTTTGATTTGTTATTGGGTTATGATTCTGTTTGGTCTTGGTTATGATCCATCGTACTTGGCTCTATGATTGATGTGTTCCACCAGTATTGTGATCCAATTGTTATTCGTTTGGACTCTTATGGTATGGTGTTGACATGACCCGTTCGATAACCTTTCGTGACCTCAACCTTTGAACCCTTAGGGGACTTTGAATGTTCTTTGGGATATTATAACGGGAGGTGAAATCTCTTTTCTTAAAATTATGACATGGAAACATTTAATGGAGAAATTATTTTATAACGACACTTTTAATATGATTTAAGACTAATCTTATACGGATTTTATAAATTCATGAAGACCACTTTTAAAGAATATCTTGTGAAAACCGTTATTAAAAAATCACCTTTATAAATGTCATCTTTTGGAAGATCTTTTCTAAATGAACTTTTGCTGTAAACCTTTTAAATGGGATTGTACTACGAACCTTTTAAACAAGTGATGGGAACCTGCTAAATTGATCTTTTGTTTTAAACTCTCATTATGACCCTTTTGATCATGAACTATGGGACTTTGGAACTTGGAATAGTGAACCCTGTGGATTGGAACCTTGGCTTTGACCTCTCCATTTTGACCCGTTGGTATTACATCTTTGATTGATCCTTTGAAATAGGTCCTTTCATATTGAACCTTTGATACTGAACCTTTGATATTTGAACCTTTGACCATTGAACCTTTGATTATGACTTGGCACTTATACTTTGATATTGCACCTTGACTATATGACCCTTCAGTATTTACCCAGGTATTACTTGTTGTGGAGTAGCTACAACCTAGCATTGATGCACCAATGTTATGTACTCTAGTGGGGCTGGAGAGATGTCCCCCACCGTCCCTGATTTGTTATCGACTACTGCTATGATTTTGATTTGTTTGCAGGGTCGTATGGATGCATCCTAGGTTTGTTTGTTTGATATTTGTTTGGGCTACGCCCATTATGATGAAGACATGGATTTGGACTTATATATATTTGTTTGGTGACTGGGCATGCAGCCCCTCACATTTTGGGAGCTAGCTACTCCATGGATTACTTGAGGACTCCCCTTTTACTACATTAGGTATTCCGAGGACTCCCCTCCGAATATACTGATTACGAAGATGTGATATGATTTGTATGGATATTTGTTTGGCCTGGGGTAAATATACTGACACCTACACTCACCTTACACCTTAACCTTTTGTCCTACTCCCTACTTAGCATTCCTTATGATTCTCTTGACTCTATTTATTGTATTTCATTTGTATTGTTCTCTGTTTTTTTTGGTTATCTATATATCTGTTCACTGAGCTTTGTAAGCTCAGCCTCATTTCTTTTCTCTTGCGGCAGGTTTAGTAGGAAGCTGGGTTTATGGATGAAGAGATCTTATTTTTGGGCTTAGAAGACCTCACCCTGATTAGCTAGTTGATGGACTTAGAGATTGTTAGAAGCATTTGTGTTTGGGCTTAGTATTGGATGTTGGGCTTAGTTTAGTATTGTTGTCATTTTTATATCTTGTACTTTATTTAGTTTTTCCCTTGCAACTCTTTGTAAACTTTGTATTAGAAATGTATTTCCGTTTCACTTGTGTTCTGATTTGACTCCATAATGTACACTTTAGCCCTTTTCGGGTTGGGGTATTACAAAATGGTATCAGAGCCAGGTTTGGATCGGCGGATGCAACATCCGTAAAGCTTATGCTATGACATGTGAGTTTTGGACCATTAGGCTTCCACTGTAGGAACATAGGAAACCGCTTTGTGAACTTGCTTTAGGAATCCCCAATATGAACTTATGTTTTGACGGGTAAGGAATGGGTTGACTTTAAGAGTTTGCTTATGTATCTTTGCTTCCGCATTACTCTGATTCGTGCCTTACATTTAGCTATGCCTTTTTGGAATCATCCTTTGGAAGTTAGAAATCTTGGCACAACCTAAGTTTACCACTAGTAAGTCTGAAGGCATTTAAGATTGCATGGAAATGCAAAATGCTATATTGATTTTATCTTTGATCTCTGATCCGTTGTTAATTCTTTTGACATCTCTTTGGGCGTTTTGAGAATCTACATGGCGATGATGTGAATGATGCACTATGTGTTCGTATCTTGCTTTTGGTATGTCCTTTGTAAGTATTTTGACGTTTTTAATTTTGCTTTACTCATCTTTTCCATCTCTGAGAAGTCGGGTGGTGTTTAACTACGAGTATGAGAATATTTCTTTCCCTTTGGAACGATAAAATCTGCTCTGTGCCTGTGTTAATCTGCCTTTCTTTGGAAAGTCAATTTTGATTTGATTCTGATATATGGTTGATTATTTAAGCATTCGAGATGCTTAACGATTGTTCTGCTATGTCTCACCATGATGTTTTGAATTATTTTGAAAAATCGTCTACCATGATTTCCGATCATTAAACTTTTGCTATCATTATTACTCTGGAGACTCGTACGTTACTTCGCGATTATAAAGTTCACTTGCACCTATTTTTTCCACCAAGGAATGAACATTATAGTGTGATTTATGTTTCGGCACCCTGAAATTCCGGATATGATTCTTGTGGAACAACCAAGTTTTCCACCGGAGGATGGAGCTGGATAGAACCTGAATAGGGCAAACAACGGTAACTACCCTGGAGAGTTGATAGTGGTAGTTGTAGCGATTCGTAGTTCACAATGGAGTTGCAGGTTTCGGGTTTCCCGATAGCTCTCGTGGACATTTGTCACTTTATGGTCATGCATATGACGACCCGGCATGTTATGTCTGTCATTTTCATAGCTTTTGTAACGTACTTTCAGCATGTTTGTTTTTCTCTCTGATGTGTCTATCTACTGTAATTCTACATCTTTAAATGTTACTCTATGCTATTGTTCGTGGAGTTCTTAGATTTGAGATTGTCACCGTAGATGAGGCTGGTTATCAGATATGAACTTTAGCTTTTTTTTATTTATTTTCGACTATGAACTATCTTTATGGTTTCAATAATCTCGGAGTGATAGTAGGGTAAACGTGTATCGTGTTGATGTAATCAATTTCATTTGTCGATCGTTAACTCGGTGTCGTGTTTACGTGATATTTCATTATTCGCAGTATATCGCGGTTTTTTGTGAGGTTTTGTATATGTGGATTTAATAGATCTATAAGTCGACTTCTTATTAGCGTGTGTATTCTCATAATGGTAGAACTAGTAGAAATGGGGGTGCTACATTGGAGATTCTATCTTTTTAATTTTAATTTTTTGTTTATACTTATCCCTATTCGTTTATGGATTTCAAATTCTTACTATTTTTTTAGTATCGTTTATACGCTTTACGTATTAGTTTATTTTTTTTAATACTAATATTCTGTGTGGTAAGTGGTTTAGCTGTTTATCTGTTGTTGCTTAGATTGTTCATATGAATATAGTAAGAAAGCGGTAACACTGTACCGACACTCTAGGCCGACTATGATCCTATAAATTAGTTATTAGATTTCAATACTCAGACTTATTTATTGACTGATGATAAAAGTTACAAATCCTCTTACTTGTTTTTCATTAATGTTATTAGGTATGAGTTTTATTTGTATTCTATTACCCGGATTTGGTAGTTTTTCTTGTTTGAGATGCTATCTTTTTTACTCGCTCTTATAGTTAGCTTGGTTTTTGAGCGAGTTGGAAGAATTTCAGTCGGTAATTCATGGATATTTCAGGCTATACTGACCCAAAATGATATAATGGTATTGAGACCACAAAAACCAGTATTTTACTCATTCTAAGGAATGTTTTTAAGTGAATATTTAACTGTTTTTGTAAAGGAGATTTTGTACTGCAAAAGAAGGTTGAATTTTTACTAGAGCGTTCGTTCCTGACCTTATATTTATAGTAATTGTTTTGGTATCCTTGTTAATACTTAATTATTAGAAGCAATATTCCAGGGAAATACACGGCCGTATCCCGTAAACTAATAATATCTACACAATAATAGCATAAATCTTACAAAATGCCTCACATTTTCGTTACATCGACCCAACTTCTTTTGCATGAGCCCAACCACCCCCTTCTCAAATCACGCAATATTTCGTTTTGAAGCATTTGTAATTAATTGGAGTAATCTCATGATTTTCAATAGAACTGCTAGTCACAATTACTTTGTCATTAGACCAAATAAGTTTATCGGATAAAAGCCTGAATTAAGGATCA
>LBNU01009408.1:12489-22983 GCA_014162995.1 Artemisia annua
ACTGCATCTTGACATTCATAGTTTTTTGAGCCATTCATCAGATTCAAGATCTGATAATGCATCTCAGTAGTTAGCAGGGTCACTATGATCCTCCAACTTATGTCCCTTAGCATTGATATAAAAACTATATCATTCAGGTGCTAGAGGTATCCTTTCGGATTTATGAATGAGAGATATCAACCTACGGTATAACATATGCATGTTTAACCTTAATTTGTGATATTAGCAAGTGTACTCAGAAGGTTATGTATTTAGCTCTTGAACAACTTCAAGATCTAAAGGTGCTCCCACTTGCTTTGTAAGTGGAGACTAATCTCCAAGTACTCAGCATCTTGATTAACAATAAATTGTTTTCAAGTGGGACATCCAACATACATCGTTAATTCTTGACTCTAGTTTGTTAATTACTTACTCTTAGGTATTTAACAAATTCAGAACTTCAATCAAGACTTAATGGGATTCATCCCATGCCATAATACAATGGAGTATTAAATTCCTTCTGGGTTGGAACCATATTGAGTGTACACATGGCACATCCAATTTTCTAACCTTGATAGCTTTGGAGGCAAAACAATTTAAGTCATCAAATATCAAACAATATCTATAGAGTTTGATTTTCCATAATGGACATACCCTAAAGTTGTGGTATTCCATGAGAATTAATGCTGTGAGACTATCCCACAACCCATTAGATGAACTTATACTCTGTGGCTTACATATCTGCCAACTAAGTCAAACTAGATGGCATCAATAGTATTTTAGCCTAATGCATACTTTATATTATAAGTCTTTGACCAAGTCAATAACTTCATGTGCATTGTTTGACTAGAAAACATAAACATTAAATATATTATTATACGTCGTAAGTGTACATGTCTTAACAAGAAGACATAACAAGTTAACGTCTTACTTTACGTTATAAGTCTTTCAACCATTAACGGAATTGATGTTTATGTCTTTACAAGAGACCTAAACATATTCAACTAAAGTAATTATAAGTGCTGACAATTGGCCTTAATAGTAATTTCAAGTTAATTTCATACTTTATGATTATGAATTTACAAGAAGACATAATCATATTTACTAAACAATTCAGCGAATATGTTGAAGTAGCTTTTCATGTTATCTTGACATTTTTTCTAATTAGGGCAACATACATTTTATGTGTATAAGTCCTAGTAGAACCTTAGTTTTCTTACCTTGCAGTCAAGAAAAACCGTTAGTCATATTTTTATATGTTGTACCTTGCACACAATTAAGATTTCTCCCACTTGTGCATGGCACAACATCATGCAAGTATATATGACAGAGTCACAGATAACATATGATTTTAGTCAAAATCAAAGTATAGATGTGTAGAACCTTTATTGCTTTTATAATGAATCATGCATAACAATTTTATTGATAACATTTCAGGAAGCTACATCAGGAACGCGACAAGTTATCTTATAAAATTTTATGCAATGGTTCTCGTAAAAACTATGATGCTTCACTTGTGGAAAGTAATGTATTATTTCAAGACAATCTAGAAATAAGTTGGGCAACTTGTAAGGTAATAGAGCTTACAACTCCCACTGGATTAGAGAACATTTCATGTGTTTCGTCACCAGTAATACAATCACGTAGCTCCCACTGGATTGGACAACATTATAAGTGTTACGTCACCAGTGGAGAGTGAGTGACGATTGGATACTTTCCTTCTTTCTTTGAATATCTACACATTATTGCTAATGTGAGTCACTTTGACTAGTAAACATGTACTTAGGTATTCAAGGAAGTGCATCAAGTTCTAACATATAGATGATGGGCTAGCCATCATTTTTAACTTGAAAAATAGGCATGCATTTCCTCCATGTTTATTGGGTTAAGACACATTGCTAGGTAATCATGCTAGTAATTGCCTTTACCACTTTGCGGTGTATTGATATTTCCAATTTCTAATTATTTAAACTCATTTTAGTTTGGTAGCTATAGAAAACGTGTTCTCTAGTTATCCAAATATCTTATATTTCTTCAAGGTTTCAAAACCGTAACTAGGGTTATAAAACTAACTTGAAAGAATAAGATGTGCTAACATACTTAACCGTTTTGACATTTACAAGACATCACGATTTCTAGAGTATGTATGCTTTGAGTTTGATTAGAATTAGGACAATTCAAATATTCCTATTATAGCTTTTCCTCATAAAGAAAAAGGATAGGAACAAGTCTCTTTCTTACAAGGGAAGGAAGACTTAGTTTGATCCTTTTAACAAGAAAAGAACAAACTCTTGTTTACGGTTTGAGTTGCATTAATTCATTAATTGAATTTACAAAGTTCATTATTTAGTATTTTCGATAATTATCCTTTTATAAATTAATTACCCCATGTTTACAATTTAAAACAATTAATTTACGAAAAGGCTAAGATCCACATTGTGCTTCTACTATCACATCAGTTGATCTGCTAGCAATAGTAGATTCAATTGGTAGGCGACGATCACCAATTGTATTACATGTACAACTCTTAGATCCTTATGGGACTCATGGCATCTAGTGTCAAACAACTAGTGTCATGTAGGCATGTTTAGTCCCATCCTTGCCTCGGGTCAAGGTCTCACCGCTTAACTCGATTAAGTCATCCAATTTGAGAACGTGTGAGAATATATCTAGGTCCCACGCATAGAGAATAGTCACCTTGAGTTACAATTCAACCTAGGTCCCACGCATAGGCAAAAAGTAATTGCAAGTGTTCTTAAAATTGGACGGCATGACTTAAATTTTGACGGGTAAAAGTTTTGATGTGAATCAAAAGGTGTACGAAAGGAGCATGCATTCATCCTTCGTAGCACAAGTTAAAAACTTTTCTTAACTTAAGTCTAATCATTGTTTTAATTTATGTGTGTCAAGTTGTCCATTTTCATGACTAATATACATCCTAGGTGGATAATAAGTTTGGACAATACATAAATGGAATAACATACATAACAAGTTTAAGTGTTATTTTAAAAAACAATGATTTCAAGTTTCAAAAACTTAGTTAAACTAAATCCAAAGACTTAGTTTTGAAGATGGTTTGTGTTTCGTTTTAAGTTTTTAGAAAACTATTTGCAATTTACATATGTTCACAAGATATATAAAAAGCAAAATCACAAACACACAACCACAATATGCAAAGCCTCAACCGATGAATAAACCTATGCTCGGTCTCGTGAGCCATCACGAGAACCAAGAGTCAACTAGGGACAAACCACACAACCACACGGAGGGCTCCCACTTGCTCCAAGACAATCAAGAGCAAGTAAAAACCCCATTATGCACATGAAGTCATGAATCTGCCAGCCCAGAATTTCTGTATTGTGAGGCCCATTCGGCCTAGAAGGAGTACTCTACGGGCTTAGCACCGAACTACAAAGTTGTAGGCCCATGTCTTGTGTACCTGCACAAAAAATTTGAGCCTCTAACTCCTTACCAATCACCGGGAAAAGCAAAAATACTGCAGCTTGTTCCAGCAGCTATTTTCAGCAAAAATGTCTTTAACTCTTTCGCCTTTCGCCACCAAGCAACGATTACATGAAATTGAAAGTAAAATACAACTAATATACTTTCTAACTACTGTAAAAGTGCCCAAACAATGGCTACAACCAAAAGGAAGATCATTACATAAGTGCCAAAACAATGGCAAAAACCCCAAAACAAGAAATTAAAGCAACATTCACAACAATCCATGTCACAAGTGGTCTAGGTTTTCATCGGCTTTGCATATACACACAATTATACCATAAAATTATGTACAAAACAAGGTGTTGGCTAACTCCATGGACAAACATGCATGTATTTGCCATGGATGCAAAAATAATTAACAAGAATTAAAGATTTAGCCAACGAAACGAAGAAATTAATTAACAATAATTAAAACCCCGATTGGTACACGTGTGAATTGGCCTTAGGTTCATAACCCACTGATATTAGGACATTCTTAACATCATTTTGCCACAGAAAATGAAGCCTTAGGAGCTGATTTGAAATCGTTTCATAAATCGATCAAAAACACGCGTTTTAGGTCATTTTACACGTACCGGACAAGTATACCAATCAACATATGCATAACAAATGGCCATGGGACCAAAAAGTGCAGATCATAAGACCCCTAAAGGGTGGTCTCATATACAAAAAATTAGCCCCGGGGGCTGATTTAAAAACACCCTTTGATTCCATCTAAAAAACACGTTTTTAGCCATTTTTACGCATACAAGATGATCATATGACATCATATGATGGCTCGTGATACCACTATAGGTGATGTTGAATATAAAAAACATAAAATAAACATACAAACGCAGCGGATAACATCACCATACAAGGATCCATATAGCCATATGATCAATCAAATAATAAACAACAACATGTTATACCTTTGTAGCGTGATCGGTAGAATCGTATGGAGACCATCACCAACACCACGAACCACCAATGAAACCAAGTGACCAAAATAGATCACCTCTATGATGGAAACACACTACACGTCATAGAACACCACCCGATGCTAGTCTAAACCTTGTAACCATTATTCTTGCAACAATCTACAATAGATTAAGCCAAGAAGAGATCAAAAATACAAACCCTAGAAGGGATGTATTTTGTGCCGTCATTTTGAGAGGAGAGAGGTGGGAGAGAGTTTTTGGTAAGTTGTTATTCCCTTGATCACAATCAAAGACTAAATCAAATATAATCTTATCATTGTACAAGTAACACATAGCCCCTCCAAAAGCTCATATTTGCCCCCTTTTCCCCTCCCCTAGGCCGGCCATGATAAGGGCCCTCAATGGGCTTGCTCATTGTTGGCCGGGTCCTAAAACACTAAGTCTAACTTCGTGTTTAAAGGCCCGTTATTGATCCCGAGTTACGTAGTCATTTATATATTGTAAATACGATAAATACAATCTATAAAATGGTGTCTCTGTGTATAAGTGTGTGACCCCATAGGCTCACATACGTCTAGCCATATAATTATTTATTATGACACGAGCATACTCCAACAGCTCCCACTTGCGACGTCATAATAATCAAGTAATTATACAAGCAAAGGTTAGCGTCTAGCAACACGCCAATGCCCCTAGAAATATGTGAGGGAAGTTTCTTAAACGTCTCATTTAAATGGTTTATATGTCATCCATCCTTTTGTTACAGATACTATGTTGAACACTAGACATGGATCAAAGTCATTCTATTTGTTCAACTATTATGTTTCTCGATCTAGATATTGAACAAGATTACCAAGTGAATTAAGATTCATCTTAATCTCATTTGGGTACGGCCATACAAACATCCGTTCAATTCATCGAGGGGCCCAATAGTATCTAACTCCATGACATGTGGAGGAACAAATCCTATTTTGACTGCACGTGTCATTCATGTGTTTCAAATCACTCCTGAAAATGGTTTTTATAACTACCTTATTCAGGACAGCGTTTAACCATATCAAAGAATAAAATTCCACACATGCAAGACCTACTTGCATCTCAAGTCTAAGGATAAGAGACATAACCATTTGCGAGATTCACTATTGACGCCGATCCATGCAGTGAATACTCGAAGGTTGGGTCAGTCCAATGTTCATCACAATGAACAACATGTGAGTTTGGTGGAAACATCAATTAATATTTATTCTAAATAAATATCACCAACACGCTCACATTTGCCTTAATTCGATGATACTCCCGTATCGTCAACTGGCAATGGACAACTTTAGAATAAATAAATTTATCCATGGATTAAACATGCAAATATAGAACACAGTAGTACAAATGAAGACGATTATACCCGGTATATCAATTCATTATATAATACGACTGCTTACAGTTCCATTATCCAAATACTAAAAACAGATATGCACAAGACTACATATAGATCGGAATCCGATGTTTCCACCATGATCAATTTTGTTGTACAAGACAACAAGTAGTCATCTGAGTAAACTTTGAGAATACTTGTTTCAAAATTCGAAATGTTTTGAATGATGATTGTCCTTTTGTATGTGTGCATTCAAGTACAATACGAGTATTGCAACAATACATTCCATAGGGTGTTTGAAGCTAGCAAAACTCCTATTTAGACAGTCATCTGAACAGTTTCTCAAACTGTAAAGTATTCTTTTCTTTTAATGTATAATGCATTAATGCTCTCAGTCGAGCACATCTAGTCAGCAATTTCATCGTTCATGATGACATTCGACCACGACTAGATTTGAGAATCATCTCAGTTAAATAAGCATTGGTGTATGCAAACAGAACCGAGCTCCTCAAATATCCGTAAACGTTTGAACATATCTTTGGTCCTATGTGGGTCCATTATAATGTTCATTTAACAATTATCTAATGACGTTCACTTAGATATTTGTTGTTAGCACCTCATCTTGCATTCATGCAAATGATATAAACAGTCCAATGCATAATACGACTTACATAATGAATCCTTTAGTCGAACATAAGGTTACCATTTATGTGTTCAATCTCATCAGGTGAGATTGATCATTGAGACTTCTCTCAATAACCTGTCATATTGTGTTGGGCTCAATAACCGCTTATGTTTTATTCTAATAAACATATTTTAACAAGGTTGTATGTTTTATTTTCTAAATCTCTTAAGAGAAGTTTCATTCCAATCTAAGGATTAAAATCTAGCTTAGATGGAATATTGTTTCTAATATGTTACCGACATATGAGATTTATGAAAATAAGCACAACGCTCCTACTTGCTCTCAGTGTACTCAGGAGTAATCTTATTTAATCAAAATCAAATTAATGATTAACTTAAGATCTCAGCTCCTAGATGCATGATCTAATCCACACTTGGATTCTTATCACTTGTATACATAACAAAGATTGTATGGATTCAAAAACCCTTTTGATTACTCATCGTCCTCGCAAAGGTAATAAAAAGGAAAGTGTTTGGAAATCCTGTTGTCATATTTCATTTACATGAAAGCAAGTATGACAATCTTTATACATTTAATGTATGTAGGTAGGAAGATTTAATCATAGTCAATTTCTTGAGTATGAGTAAACTCCTTTTATTACACATGCATTAAATGTGTGTACAAGTTTGTCCTTTTGAGTCTTCTTTTCAAGAAACTCATTATTAACCTCACAGTCTAACTGATTGGTAAGAGATCAATCAAACTCGAGGAGTGATTGTCTCTCATGGACTGCATCTTGACATTCATAGTTTTTGAGCCATTCATCAGATTCAAGATCTGATAATGCATCTCAGTAGTTAGCAGGGTCACTATGATCCTCCAACTTATGTCCCTTAGCATTGATATAAAAACTATATCATTCAGGTGCTAGAGGTATCCTTTCGGATTTATGAATGAGAGATATCAACCTAAAGTCTAACATATGCATGTTTAACCTTAATTTATGATATTAGCAAGTGTACTCAGAAGTTTATGTATTTAGCTCTTGAATAACTTCAAGATCTAAAGATGCTCCCACTTGCTTTGTAAGTGGAGACTAATCTCTACATGCTCGGCATTTTGAGTAACAATAAATTGTTCTCAAGCGGGTCATCCAAAATACATCATTAGTTCTTGACTCTAGTTTGTTAATTACTTACTCTTAGGTATTTAACAAATTCAGAACTTCAATCAAGACATAATGGGATTCATCCCATGCCATAATACAATGGAGTCTTAAATTCCTTCTGGGTTGGAACCATATTGAGTGTACACATGGCACATCCAATTTTCTAACCTTGATAGCTTTGGAGGCAAAACAGTTTAAGTCATCAAATATCAAACAATATCTATAGAGTTTGATTTTCCATTATGGACATACCCTAAAGTTGTGGTATTCCATGAGAATTAATGCTGTGAGACTATCCCACAACCCATTAGATGAACTTATACTCTTTGGCTTACATATCTGCCAACCAAGTCAAACTAGATGGCATCAATAGTATTTTAGCCTAATGCATACTTTATATTATAAGTCTTTGACCAAGTCAATGACTTCATGTGCATGTTTTGACTAGAAAACATAAACATTAAATATTTTATTATACGTCGTAAGTGTACATGTCTTAACAAGAAGACATAACAAGTTAACGTCTTTACTTTACGTTATAAGTCTTTCAACAATTAACGGAATTGATGTTTGTGTCTTTACAAGAGACCTAAACATATTCAACTAAAGTAATTATGAGTACCGTCTAAATGGCCTCAATAGTAATTTCAAGTTAATTTCATACTTCATGATTATGAATTTACAAGAAGACATAATCATATTTACTAAACAATTCAGCGAATATGTTGAAGTAGCTTTTCATGTTATCTTGACATTTGTTCTAATTAGGGCAACATACATTTTATGTGTATAAGTCCTAGTAGAACCTTAGTTTTCTTACCTTGCAGTCAAGAAAAACCGTTAGTCATATTGTTATATGTTGTACCTTGCACACAATTAAGATTTCTCCCACTTGTGCATGGCACAACATTATGCAAGTAAATATGACAGTGTCACAGATAACATATGATTTTAGTCAAAATCAAAGTATAGATGTGTAGAACCTATATTGCTTTTATAATGAATCATGCATAACAATTTTATTGATAACATTTCAGGAAGCAACATCAGGAACGAGACAAGTTATCTTATAAAATTTATGCAATGGTTCTCATAAAAACTATGATGCTTAACATGCGGAAAGTAATGTATTATTTCAAGACAATCTAGAAATAAGATGGGCAACTTGTAAGTTAATAGAGCTTACAGCTCCCACTGGATTAGAGAACATTACATGTGTTTCGTCACCAGTAATACGATCACGTAGCTCCCACTGGATTAGACAACATTATAAGTGTTACATCACCAGTGGAGAGTGAGTGACGATTGGATACTTTCCTTCTTTCTTTGAATATCTACACATTATTGCTAATGTGAGTCACTTTGACTAGTAAACATGTACTTAGGTATTCAAGGAAGTGCATCAAGTTCTAACATATAGATGATGGGCTAGCCATCATTTTTAACTTGAAAAATAGGCATGCATTTCCTCCATGTTTATTGGGTTAAGACACATTGCTAGGTAATCATGCTAGTAATTGCCTTTACCACTTTGCGGTGTATTGATATTTCCAATTTCTAATTATTTAAACTCATTTTAGTTTGGTAGCTATAGAAAACGTGTTCTCTAGTTATCCAAATATCTTATATTTCTTCAAGGTTTCAAAACCGTAACTAGGGTTATAAAACTAACTTGAAAGAATAAGATGTGCTAACATACTTAACCGTTTTGACATTTACAAGACATCACGATTTCTAGAGTATGTATGCTTTGAGTTTGATTAGAATTAGGACAATTCAAATATTCCTATTATAGCTTTTCCTCATAAAGAAAAAGGATAGGAACAAGTCTCTTTCTTACAAGGGAAGGAAGACTTAGTTTGATCCTTTTAACAAGAAAAGAACAAACTCTTGTTTACGGTTTGAGTTGCATTAATTCATTAATTGAATTTACAAAGTTCATTATTTAGTATTTTCGATAATTATCCTTTTATAAATTAATTACCCCATGTTTACAATTTAAAACAATTAATTTACGAAAAGGCTAAGATCCACATTGTGCTTCTACTATCACATCAGTTGATCTGCTAGCAATAGTAGATTCAATTGGTAGGCGACGATCACCAATTGTATTACATGTACAACTCTTAGATCCTTATGGGACTCATGGCATCTAGTGTCAAACAACTAGTGTCATGTAGGCATGTTTAGTCCCATCCTTGCCTCGGGTCAAGGTCTCACCGCTTAACTCGATTAAGTCATCCAATTTGAGAACGTGTGAGAATATATCTAGGTCCCACGCATAGAGAATATTCACCTCGGGTTACAATTAAACCTAGGTCCCATGCATAGGCAAAAGGTAAATACAAGTGTTCTCATAATTGGACGGCATGACTTAAATTTTGACGGGTAAAATTATTTGATGTGGATCAAAAGGTGTACGAAAGAAGCATGCATTCATTCTTCGTAGCACAAGTTAAAAACTTTTCTTAACCTAAGTCTAATCATTGTTTTAATTTATGTGTGTCGAGTTGTCCATTTTCATGACTAATATACATCCTAAGTGGATAATAAAGTTTGGACAATACATAAATTGAATAACATACATAACAAGTTTAAGTGTTATTTAAAAAACAATGATTTCAAGTTTCAAAAACTTAGTAAACTAAATCAAAAGACTTAGTTTGAAAAATGGTTTGTGTTTCATATTAATGTTTTTAGAAAACAATTTTCAATTTCCATATTATCACATGATATAGAAGAAGAAGCAAAACATAAACACACAACCGCAATATGCAAAGCCTCAACCGATGAATAAACCTATGCTCGGTCTCGTGAGCCATCACGAGAACCAAGAGTCAACTAGGGACAAACCACACAACCACACGGAGGGCTCCCACTTGCTCCAAGACAATCAAGAGCAAGTGAAAACCCCATGATGCACATGAAA
>LBNU01009408.1:25866-61074 GCA_014162995.1 Artemisia annua
TTCCCTATGAAGAACAACACTCCATTATGCTCCAATCAAAGAGTTTGCATCCAATACCTACGGAATTATGGAAACATGTCGAAAGTCACTTGACAACATTAGTGACCCCTAATAATTAGTTAACTTAAAGTACACAAAAACACTAAAAACTTATTTATACAAACTCTATTTACAACTTTTAGAGGGAGATTCTTATTTGAGATCATCAATATCCATAACTCCTCACTATCTTATCGTATGTGATATAGAAACATAATGTGTGTCGATTAAAAGTTAACTTTTTGAAAGATAAACACAAAAAATCTATAGTGTCACCTATGAGTCATGCTACTTTGTCCAAAATGTACAGAAATTTCCGGTTGATGTTGGGTTAAGATGGTTTTTGTGTTAACTTGGATTATTTTGTTTTTTTCCTTCTGTTATAGATCAGCTATGTAAACGTAAACAACACCAAATCAGTTTCTGAGTAGCTACCACTTTCAAGAACGAACATGGCATTATAAAAAATAACACATACAGAAAGCATACCAATCACC
This sequence comes from Artemisia annua, assembly GCA_014162995.1. Classification (NCBI taxonomy): domain Eukaryota; kingdom Viridiplantae; phylum Streptophyta; class Magnoliopsida; order Asterales; family Asteraceae; genus Artemisia; species Artemisia annua. Next base: position 26,403 of record LBNU01009408.1, read on the forward strand.
ACTTTATTATGCCCGAACGCTATAAGAATAAAAAATTCAACATAATATACCATTAAATTCAACAAATTTCACAACTTTATCAACTAAACAATACAAAAGACCCACAAACGCAAAACTTCAACAAAACACAAGTCAAATTTAACAAACTTTATCAGCTAAACCCAATACCAAAAGATCATTTCCAAAAAGAAGAAAAAAGAAGCTTAACTTAAACCTAATCTCAGTCATTAATACATTTTTAAGCTTAAACATCGACAAATTTATACGGTTTTGTACGGTTTTATACGTTTTAATATTCGATTTTGATTCTCCAAATCTGTTTGATCTGGGAAGGTATAGTTTGATTCGGGTTATAGAAGATGGATGCGATTGTTATGTCTCGTGATATTGGATATTCATGAATTAAAACATAAATATTCGTTCATCACTGCAATACATCATGAATATCCAATCTCATGAATTGAAAGAACGAATATTTAGGTTTTGTCATGTGGGGTAGAAGAGATGAGAGGAAGGGAAAAACTGATTCTTATGTGGGTTAAAATTTGGGACTCTGTTTATCTCTTTAAAAGTTTATATTTGACCCCTAGTCTTTTAAAATTAACCCCGCCATTCATCAAGTTTCTTTTTCTCACAAAATTGACACTTTGATTTTTGTACACAATTTGCTTGTGAAACGAAATTTAACATTGTTTGACTAAATTGAAGCCAATTTTGACTTTTTATTAACCAATCATATTGCTCGATTTTGCATACGTGGCACGAGCCCAGTCGATGTTATAAGTTAAAATATATCCGTATATAAATTTTTATTTAGTTGACATAGATGTGGAGGTTGATGTTGTTGTTTAACTTTTAACAATTGGTATCATGTTGTACGAAATGTGCGAGTTTAGTAGCACATAATGAGCTGATGAAGTTAAAATATACTCCGTAAAGTTTTACAAAAATGTTTTCAGGATATCCGTATATAAACTTTAAATAATAATTACATGAGTCGTTGATATTTATATTACCGTTAATAATTATTTAGCCGTATTTAATATTCAAGTCCGTGTACGTATAGATTAAACTTTTAACTAGGATAACATGGGTCCTTATTTAACGTACATAGTAAAAAAAATATTTTAATAGATGAAAGTTTTTTTAAAACTAATATTTATTTTAAAAATATTTAACAAAACTAATATTTATTTTAAAAATATTTAACGTATATTAAACATAATTCGTATATTTATAAAGTGTAAGGGGTATAAAGTGTAAGGGGTTATTTGTTTATTATCTAAAGTTTTCAAAAAACACAGAGATTTATAATTTTACACTTAACTCCATATAGTATATTTAAAATTCAACCACTAATGTTTTATTAATTACATCCTCTTTTTTTAAGTTTTTATTTTCATAAATTTGACACCTATATTTTTCTATGTTTTTTCCTCAACTAAATTCTCCATCAAATTTATTAAAGTTTGACCAAAATCAATTCAATTTTGACTTTTTATTGGCCAATCATATTGCTCGATTTCGCCTATGTGTCAAAATCGAGCTCTCCTATTGGTCCAATTTTTTTTCCTATAAGATTGTTTTGTCAAAAAGACTCTGAAATGATGTAATTCTTTTATTATATAAAAGATTTTATAAGAGCAATTTCAAATACTAAAGCCCAAATCCCAAATAACCAGGCCCAAATACGAGGCCCAAGTAGGAATTAAGTTTTGAAATTACGAGACCCAAGAAAGAAATAACCCAAATACTTGAAATTCAAGCCCAAATCCATAAATCCCCTAAATGCTTCTAAAAATGGCGTCACGCCTTACCAAAAAGGCGCGCCTTTGCACGCCTTTTCGCGCCTTATTCCACGCCTTTTCACACGACGCTTAGACCTCACGCCTTGGTCCATTTCGTGGCGCCGAGGCCACGCCTCGCGCCTTGGCGACGCCTTGGCGGCGCCTTGACGCGCCTTTTAGAACACTGACTTATTGTAATCTTTAGTATAGATTGGTTATCCATTGTCTACGGTACTAGTTTTGTTTATTAATTTTTCTATTCCTAATATCTTGTTTGTATATAGTTATCTTGTCTATGAGGTTAAATATTTAGGAACGGGTTATTTATTTTACTGCTTGTTCAATTTGGCTTATATCACGCCCAATATGTGTTTGATGTAAGTCCTGAACCAACACTACTACACAAAAGGTCATAGACACCTCTTAATAGAAACCGGTTTAAAAAAAACTAGTTTCTATAGTTAAAAAGTAGGGAGCATGAGTAGCAAAAAAACCAGTTTTTTCAAACAAACCGGTCTTTTTAATCCAAATCACATTAAAACTGGTTCTATTATAGGAAACCAGTCTCTGCAAAAATCAAAGACACAGGTTGTTTTGATGAGACTAGTCTCTACGTTTTTCTATGATGGACATCAGTTGTTTATATAAAAATCGATAACTAAACGGGCGTAGGCTTCAATGGGCACGTGCAAAGGGCTCATGTTATACGAATGACTTTAGAAAAGATCTAAAACGAAGGAAAAAATTCCCCACACGTAACACCTTATTTATATTTAAATAACTAAATATTTTATATATCTTAAAAACAATTGTAATTTCTCTAATTGAGAAAAAATATGTGCCCGTTTAATGACTATTTAATTTTTAAATGAGCCGTATATGCCGATTTCAAAAATAATAATAATAATAATAATATAAAAAAAAAATTGTACCAAAATGTTTTAGAAACTAACTCATAAAAGCTTATATTCTTAATTTTCTTAGGCACAAATTGCAAATTTCAAGAGTGGGAAACGAAAATTAGAGAGCGGGAGAAAGTGGGGTCAAAGATACGCAAAAAAAACCTAAAAGTTATCCCCAAAAGTTTGTGTTTCACCGCCGCTCTCTCTTATTCAAACTAAGGTATAATGGAACTTTTTTGTTGCTTGGTTACATAGTACATACTTACATGCTATATTTTATGTTTGATGTAACCATAGATATCGACTTTTGGTTAATTTTTCTCATCAATTGTATGCTCAATCTCATCAATTACTTACTTTTTAATTGTTTTATTGTGGTCGATCTCAACTGATACTTGTGCTTTTGATTGATTTTTGTGATTTATATGTTCAATTTTTTAGTCTCTATAGTTAATTTTTATGACAGTAAAAGGATGTATGTTTTGTTGCTTATTAAGTTGCTGTTAGTATGCTCGATTTTATTCATTTATGTTGTTAGAAAAGGTTATACTATTAGTAATAAAGATAATAGTATAATACCAACAAGATAAACTAGACTAAAGATGGTCGATGGGTTGTCTTTGTCATAAACTGTCCCTTGAATTAATATGGGATGTCAATATGTCATTGCTAAATAAGCATTAGGTGTGTACGGGATAAATGTGAATTTTGTGATCAAGTGATGTAGTGATGTAGTTGGGGTTCAATATAGATTAATTAATATAAAAATAATTGAGCTTATAATTGTTTGTTTTATTTATTTAGTTGTTTTAACATCGTTATATGTTATTTGATCATCTGATGGTGCTTTTTGTGTTTGTTTGGAATTGAAACGTTTGTTTTATTGTCTTTGAGTTGTGAATATGTTGAATGTAGTCTTTTTGATTATGGAGATTTTGTTTATTGATGCGTGATTTAGGCGCAAACAAGAATTGGATGCAGTAAAAGTGTAGGTTTAAAACATGTACGTTTGAGTTTACGCTTGTTTGAAATGGATACCAAACTACAAGGTTTCGTGTGCCTCTCATATAATTGATGTTGTTATTCATGACAAGGGTAAAAGTCTTCCAGGCTTGTAAAAACCCATTGATCGACCTGACAACCTCTTGAGAAGAAATTTGTCGCACATAGCGCCTTATGCAAAGGTTGCAGCTGCTAAAGAGGCTGAGGTACGTCATGGTACAATTCTCTTAAATACTCTGGAACTTAAAATTATGAACCTACTAGTAACTGTTATACGTAGTAATATGTTGTTGAAGTGACTGTTTCGACCCATTTACTTATGAATTTTTTGATAGGATTATGTTATATCTCTAACATGTCAAACGAGTAAAAGATAGCTAAAGTGGAGACATACCAATTTGATCGAAAGTCGTCAAAGTATAATTTTAAGAATAAAAACAAAAATTTTAAGAAGCATACAACATTGTATCACCTTAACGTTTTTTTCTAGCACACATCATATGTAAATTTCTACCAAATTTATCATTACAGCAATAACAATGAATCAAAGACTCTGAAACTAGAATACATCAAACTGAAACTTCTTGACAATAAACTGAAAAACCTGCAGTCATACTCCGCATTTTTTCATCCAAACATTTCTTCCACTTGGCTTTTAAAGATTAAATAAAATAGAAACTAAGTTAGACAATGATAAAGATAAAAAGTACCCATTATTTGTAATCTAATTTTGAGCTCTTGTATTGTTCTTATTTTGCAACTTCAGTGGTTGCAACTTCAGTTGCTTTTTCAACTTCCTCCACAGATTCTTCAACTTCCACAACTGCCTCGGTAGTCTCGGGAGTCTCTTATACAACCGGAGTTTCTTCGTGAGTCTATTTAACTGCTGTTACTTCTTCTGAGTTGCCTCTGCCTTTGGTTCTTCGATCTCACCTTTTGGCTCCTCCACCACTTTAGTATCGGTTTCAACTGAAACTTCTTTTGTTGACTCCTTCACCACTTGCTCTGGAGCAGGTGACAGTTCTTTTAATATTTAGACTATTACTGAAAAAATAATTGACACTAATCTTGTATGAAACTTAACCCTTTTGTTTCTTTCATGTAGCTCGTCCATTATCAAAAAAGAAGAAACATACGTGTAAACTGAAGGAAAGAATTTATGGAGGTCCACCATGAAAGCATAAGAGGTAATTGTTGTGCATAATAAATTTGAAATGACTTGTTTTTATGATTACTACTTTAAGGATTATAACTAAAAGTCGTAAGTGGTGTTTAGCTTTAGTCTATAATCTGAAATAGTTCTTTGATTTAAGCGGGTTAAAAAAAACTGCTTAAAGCTGTAACTATTTTTTAAGGATTTTAGCCTAAGTCGTAGCAAAACCGATTTTAACAACTAAGTTATGTTAGCTCCTATTGTGACTTTGCACTTTAATTAAATTGTAGATATTTGAATTTCTGCAATGACCAGTAATCTCAGTACGCCTAAAATTACTAACTAGTTAAAAGTTTTGATAAAAAGGTTTGTGTTTCATGTATCTTTAATTCTTTATCAGCGTTGACTAAAATGTTACTAGATGTGCCGAATGAGATTCCGACTTGTCGACAATAGGTTAATTTTTTCTTTTCTATTATTATGTTTGCAACCTTCTAATCTATACTTAATTATGTAATACAGACGAGGGCAATGAGTAGCAAGATGGAGATAATGAGTAGCAAGATGGAGATAAAATGCAATCTCTAAAGGATGCAGTTTCCATTGAATTGATATGTTCGTGACATTATTCTCAAATTAACTGTATGTTTATATGTTTTGTAAGGCTCTATGGTCATGATGCTACTTATCTTAGGAATTTGAGGTTTGGTTTGACACATTTAGTTATAATGATATTTTGGTTTGGTACATTTAAATATTACTCGGTATACATGATTTTCATAGTGACTATTTAAGATTCTTTATGGCATTAATTGTTTGTAGAGGTTGTTTGGGATTCCTTATTAAATTAACTACTTATAGGGAGTGTTTGGATTGTTTATTGAAGTTGCTTATCGATAAGCAGTTTCAATAAGTATGGTCACACTTAATAACACTTTTAGTCACATACAATTAGTGTGACCACACAATTAAGCATAAAGTGGCTAAAAGTGTTAATAAGTGTGATCATATGTTGTTTAAAGTGAAGAAAATGTGTATTTTGTGCGACTATTGATCATTCAATGACCACATAAATTTTGTATTTTTTTTGTAGCCTTTTGTAACATTTAGTCACACAAAGCATGTTTGTTTTGTGTATTTAGTCACATACAATTAAGCATAAAGTGGCTAAAATTGTTAATAAGCGTGACCATATGCTGTTTAAATTGAATAAATATTTATTTTGTGTGACTATTGTTCATCCAAAGGCCACATAAATTTTATGTTTGTGTGGCCTTTTGTAACATTTAGTCACACAAAGCATGTTTGTTTTAGGTATTTAGTCATACAATTAAGCATAAAGTGACCAAAACGGTTAATAAGTGTGACCATATGATGTTTAAAGTGAAGAAATGTTTATTTTGTGTGACTATTGATCATCCAATGGCCACATAAATTTTATGTTTGTGTGGCATTTTGTAATATTTAGTCATAATAAGCATGTTTCTTTTAGGTATTTAGTCACATACAACTAAGCATAAAGTGACCAAAAGTGTGAATAAGTGTGACCATATGCTGTTTAAAGTCAAGTAATGTGTATTTTGTGTGACTATTGATCATCCAATTGCCACATGAATTTTGTTTTTGTGTGGCCTTTGGTAACATTTAGTCACACAAAGCATGTTTTTGGGGTGTATTTAGTCACATACAACTAAGTAAAAAGCGACCAAAAGTGTGAATAAGTATGACCATATGGTGTTTAAAGTGAAGGAATGTGTATTTTATGTGACTATTAATCATAAAATTGTCACATAAATTTTGTTTTTGTGTAGCCTTTGGTAACATTTAGTCACACAAAGCATGTTTTTAGGATGTATTTAGTCACATACAACTAAGCATACAGTGAACAAAAGTGTTAATAAGTGTGACCATATGATGTTTAAAGTGAAGGAATGTGTATTTTGTGTTACTATTGATCATCCAATGGCCACATTAATTTTTTTTTTTGTGTGGCCTTTGGTAGCATTTAGTCACACAAAGCATGTTTTTTGGGGGTATATTTAGTCACATACAAGTAAGCATAAAGTGACCTAAAGTGTGAATAAGTGTGACCATATGATGTTTAAAGTGAAGAAATGTGTATTTTGTGTGACTATTGATCATCCAATGGCCACATGAATTTTGTGTTTGCATGGCCTTTGGTAGCATTTAGTCACGCAAAGCATGTTTTTTGGGGGTGTATTTAGTCACATACAAGTAAGCATAAAGTGACCTAAAGTGTGAATAAGTGTGACCATATGATGTTTAAAGTGAAGGAATGTGTATTTTGTGTGACTATTGATCATCAAATGGCCACATGAATTTTGTTTTTGTGTGGCCTTTGGTAGCATTTAGTCACAGAAAGCATGTTTTTGGGGGTGTATTTAGTCATATACAATTAAGCATAAAGTGACCAAAGGTGTGAATAGTTGTGACCATATGATGTTTAAAGTGAAGGAATGTGTATCTTGTGTGACTATTGATCATCTAATGGCCACATGAATTTTGTTTTGGTGTGGTCTTTGGTAACATTTAGTCACACAAACAATGTTTTTGGGGTGTATTTAGTCACATACAACTAAGCATAAAGTGACCAAAAGTGTGAATAAGTGTGACCATATGATGTTTAAAGTGAAGGAATGTGTATATTGTGTGACTATTGATCATCCAATGGCCACATGAATTTTGTTTTTGTGTGGCCTTTGGTAACATTTAGTCACACAAAGCATGCTTTTGGGGTGTATTTAGTCACATACAACTAAGCATAAAGTGACCAAAAGTGTGAATAAGTGTGACCATATGATGTTTAAAGTGAAGGAATGTGTATCTTGTGTGGCTATTGATCATCCAATGGCCACTGGAATTTTGTTTTTGTGTGGCCTTTGGTAACATTTAGTCACACAAAGCATGCTTTTTGGGTGTATTTAGTCACATACAACTAAGCATAAAGTGACCAAAAGTGTGAATAAGTGTGACCATATGATGTTTAAAGTGAAGGAATGTGTATATTGTGTGACTATTGATCATCCAATGGCCACATTAATTTTGGTTTTGTGTGGCCTTTGGTAACATTTAGTCACACAAAGCATGTTTTTGGGGGTGCATTTAGTCACATACAACTAAGCATAAAGTGACCAAAAGTGTGACTAAGTGTGACCATATGATGTTTAAAGTGAAGGAATGTGTATTTTGTGTGACTATTGATCATCCAATGGCCACATGAATTTTGTTTTTGTGTGGCTTTTATGTTTGTTTTGGATAATTAGTCACATACAATTAAGAATAAAGTGACCAAAACGGTTAATAAGTGTGACCATATGGTGTTTAAAGTGAATAAAATTTTATTTTGTGTGACTATTGTTCATCTAATTTCCACATAAATTTATATGTTTAAAATGAAGAAATGTGTATTAAGTTACGTGACCATATGTACTTGATTTTGGCTACACTTAAATAATGTGTGACAAAACGTTTAGTGTGACCATATATGACATTTGGTCATAGTATTTGAAGTAAATATGACTATGTACATTAGCTTTTGGAAAGCTAACACAAACTAAAATTTAAACACACATATTAACTTACGTGACCATATGTACTAGATTTTGGCTACACTTAACCAGTGTGTGACAAAACGTTTAGTGTGACCATATATGGCATTTGGTCACAGTGTTCAAGTGTGTGACATATATTTGTCACTTTTTATATGTATATCATGACTAATATTTCAACCTTACTTTTCATTAGTCACGCGTTCCAATTTGATATGTGGCTAAATAATTAGCAAAACATATCAGTCACCCTTAAATAATGTGTAACAAACTTGACTGTATGATTTAGACACACAAAAAATTACGTCATGTGACTAATGCATTAAGGTTACTTGTATTTGTCACACGTTCCAAATTCATATGTGGCTAAATGATCTGAAACAAAACTACTATATACCTTTGGCCACATAACGATCGATTGTGTGGCAATAGAGTCCTAATGGTCACACAATCAAAATGTTCATGTGTGGCTAATTAGTAAATGTTGTCAATTTTCTTACCTTCAGCCACACAAATATGTCAATGTGTGGCCGTTCCATTTCGCCCATGTGTGACCAAATCCCATTTTTGTACTAGTGGATCAGGATTAAAGGTGGGAAAATGTCCGGCGGGTAAGGTAATGGGTTGAAATACATTGTTATATCACAAGTTCAAACGGGCAACTGAAATTGTTTACTTCACTTTCATATAATGTAAATAGTTCAATAAGTAATCCCATTAACCTTATTCTACTTTCATATGCAATTATCAATTTATTTATATTAGTTATAAAGGCTTTTTGCCAGAATAAATAGTAAGGTTTTACGATTTTAGTTCGCTATCGCCTATTATTCAGTATTTATTAAACCTACTTGCTACTACGATGCATAGTTAGCACTGTAATGTGCTAAACGCAATATAACTTAAAAAGTAACCTTTGAAGAAAACATATTAACACCATTGTGCATATTAGTATTTTCACTCCTGTATAAAGTACTTTTTATACTTAATTTTATATAATGTTGTCATTTATAAAGAACTAGCTCATTTGACAATACAATTTTAATGGTGACCAGTTCATTTGCCTTTTCATTCATTTTTTGCGTTTATGCTCAATAGTCAAAAGGACCAGGCTGATAATAGGCGATCATCAAGTTCTTGGAGAGAGGTCTAAGAGTTTCTAAATCACAACCATAAAACAACAAGTTTAAGATGGTTCGTTGGGTATATTGAAGTTATATCTTTTAGCAACGATTTAAGTTTCTCGGATGATATTGAGCTTCATTTTATACGTAGTTCCCTCCCCTTTATATTCCTCACTTGGACGATGTGGGCCTATCATCAAAGAGATAATTGAAGGTTTAGTTGTAACTGACACTACATTATGATTGGTCAGGTAAAAGAGATGTTAGATCACCTACAAAGTGTCTTGGAAAATGAACCTGGTACTGTCAAAAGTGGGCAATATATCTTTGAACTTCAACATCATGTACGTTATTTATCTTGGTCCGCTTTTCACTAAACAATTTATGATTAAAAAGAGAGAAATTGTGTTTAAATGACATTTTGAATCCTATTTTTTGATGATTTGATCATGCACAATTATGTCTTTTAGCCACTTCTTATATTGTTACGGCTTAATGCTCCTTCAGATGTGCATTCAAGTGTCACCAGAAACCAGAGGCACGAAGATACATTGTCTACCCGTTAACACAACCGCATTTCACTCTGTGTAAGTTTTTTTTGGGCTACTTAGTTTACACCAATATATTGAATAAGCTGAAACCATAGTTCGAACACCCCTAAAAGACCATCAGTTTGTTTTATAAAAAAATGCTTATGATGGAAAGTTCAGGCGAGTGGCTAACCGGTACTTTCTTACACTCTCATGCTTATCCTTTACACCTGTCAGGTATGCATTTTCAAGACGGATGAAGCTTGTCCCGGACTCATGCCGATAGACAGATATTGTAGATCAAATTTTCGAGCAAAAGGTTCAAGATTTCCTCAAGCTTCTTAAAGAAAAGAGAACATTTTGACGCGTTACAGGGAGGTGAGCAATGAGTTTAGAATTTTTTGGTTATTTTGTGATTTCTATACCTTAAGTTCTGATGCCGCTGTGTAGCAAAAATAGCTAATTGAATATGGATGGAACAAGTTAAAAAATGAGCTATTAGATTTGTACAGCCAAAAGATGAGCGGTTTTATATTCTGAATTCCGGGGTTGACTCAAACTATAACTAATATGGTTTACTTATCACATGCTTTGTGTGTACGCTCAATAAGTTTTAGATGATACAATTTTTGAGGCGCAACAGTTGAGTTATAGACCGTTCATCAAGAAGTTTGAACACATGGACATTGATCTTGCAATTCTGGTAGGTTGCTTGGATCCTCCGAGTATCTGCTATGCATAATCAGCTGCGACACTTGCTACATGACATACGCTTATTGCAGACACAAACTATGAAGTACAAGTGAGTTCAAATCTTAATCTCTAAAATTGGTACACTACTATGTCTCTAAGTTAACTATATTTTTTTGTGGTGATATAAAATGGAAAAAAGTGTGTTCTGATTACCATCTCAGATGATATAATTAAGAAAGGATGAAACACGAGCTGATGATGAGCCATGAGATGACTCAGCATGTATAACTTTGATCTTACTTTTTTTTCCTTATGAGTTATGAATATGCAGCATGCACAAAGACACAAAGGATCATCAGCTCTATACCTTTTGGTTAGTGTAAATTCTCCATGGCAACTTAAACATTTTGAATTTATTGGTGAGAATTTCGACCCATTTACTTATGAATGCATCAGTTTGGGTGGTGTTTCATCTCGAATGGGCAAACAGGTCAAATAGTTGTTTTAGCTAAAAGGAGAGCGGGTCAAAACTCTATAATCAATTTATTCAAATGTTTAGATATCATTGTAAAAGAATTCTTATTGTGATCATATGATCAACAAACAAGCATTACTGGGTGGTCATCCCAACTTGTTTTGACCCGTATTAAAAATGATTGGTTGCAATTTTTTAACCAAACATGTTTTGAGGGTTGTTACCATCTGCGCCAGTCTTGTCCCCTCTAATTTATATGAATTTGCTGTCAACTAATTAAACCGCTTCTTGTGTTTGTAAGTTTGTATTGTAGAGTCATCCGTTCATTAAGAAGTTTGAACACATGGACATTGATCTTGCAATTCTGGTAGGTAGCTTGGATCCTCCGATAAATTTTTACAAGATAAATTTGGCTGTAAACGTGTAACGAGCATCTGCTATGTATAATCAGCTGTCACACTTGCTACATGACATACGCTTATTGTATTTCATACAATATTTCACATGTTCAGCATATATCGTTGTGGTATGTCTGCAACTTGCTTTCTTATGACATCATCAACTAATGCATGTCCCTTTTCTTTAACTAGCAATTGAACCTTTGTAATTTCTTATTCAAGTTGAATCACATTTGTTCCCTTTTACTCAAATATTGTCCTTTGATTTATGTTGGAGAAGAAGCTCATGTGGTTGTTCCTGGCATTTGGAGAAATTGACACCAAGAACTGGATAGAGAGGGCAATAGATGCACATAGATGTTTTAAGGATAGATATGATACTATAATCATATACAATAAATACTTGTCTTTTAAGCGGCTTGGCCAAAACATCTTTTGTGTTAGCAATATATAACTGAATCGGAATTGATCATTTCTATATTGTACAACTTTGAATACATATTTCTATAAGAGATAATCATTTTTAATTGCAGTGGTGTACAAGATTTTGACCACCATGTCAAGTCTTGCAACTATTTTATGTTAAATACCTGATTTTGTTATGTATGTATGACTTCATTTTGAAAACGTATATAAGAGGATACGTCTTATTATAAGATGTACGTGGCCTTAATTTGTTCTTCTCATGGGCCTTTGGTATTAAAGAGTAAATAGCATAAAACATGGTTTGGATAATTTTAATTTTAATAATAACTATTTTTTTATTATTATTTTTTTATTTTTTTACCAAAAACTTGCTCAGATGTGCATATTTAGAACGATTATAGTGGCTTTAACAATCGGTTGGTACGACAAAGATGGTGTTATTGTCATTCTAAAATTAATCAAAATAGTACTAAAATGACAGGCTAGATTCCGTGTTTAAAAATGGATGGAGCATATAGCATTAAGATATCATATTGAGCTTTGTTTCAATTCGTCTTGGACTGGAATTTGAATATGAATATCGTTGAAAAGAGTAATCATAATTCATAAGATATCATACCTTAGTTTTAGTAAACATATGATGGTTCCTTTTAGTGGTTAAAAAGAGTGTTCTTTTCGTTAAAATGTATCAAAGTATACATCAGTTTCGCATTGTGATTATATGAGGATTCATAGTTGCCTACTTTAAGGGTGTTTAGTATCTGCGAGTTCTTCATAATTCATGAGGAATATATTAAATAAACAGACTGGCACATAATTTAATAAATGTGATTGTTTCAGCCATCCTGGTTTATCTTACCCTAATACAATACACTTGGTAACTATAGGTCGAGCAATTAGAGCAAGATGTTGTTGACATGCAACGGGCCCGAATAAGAGAATACCATGCTTCAGGTTCTAATTTGAGGCTTTCATGTTATAACATCGTTCTTCTTTTTTATTTACAAGAGCTTTGTAAGCTAATCACATATTAAAGGTTATAAGATGCTACAGCTCAGAAATACGCCGCTGCGGTGCTTTTGGTTAATTTCTAGATAATACTTTTGCATACCTATTATTCAAATATGTGACTCAGGCTTATTTTAGGAATATTTGGCAATTGGTCTATAAAAAGACACTTGCAATGTTTAATAAGTAATAACGGTCAACTAATTTACAAGTCATGCCCGCCCACTGTGTCAAAGAAATCAACAAAAAATAATAATAAATAATAAATAATCAAAATAGATTAAAAAAAAAACGCTAAAACCTTTCTTCAAAAATATTTAACGTAAACTAATACCCTCAAAATATTAATTAACCTCCCCATCCTTAAAGATGAATTTCACTTGACTAATACCATCAAAAAAATAATTATAATTCATGTCTATCTCTTTATCAATACATAAGTTATAACTATAAAAGATCACTGATATCCGTACATGACTAAATTAAAATATAAATTACAAGTCATGCCCGCCCATTGGGCGGGCTTCGAAACTAGTATATATATATATATATATATATATATATATATATATATATATATATATATATATGAATAAGTGATTAGTGCTTAGTTGTTAGACAAGTTGATGGCGCGTGAGGTGCATGTGCATGTGTATGGTCCTGGACCAGACACATGAGGTGCACGTGTATTTCTCCTGAACTAATGTCTATGAGTATGTATGAATCCCAATTCCTTGATGTGGACCTTATTTTTAAAGCAGCGATTCTCGAGAAAAGATAGGAAACCACTTAGCGTCTTAATTTGGTATCTTTATCGGACTAAATCATATCAAAACGAGAAAATATGAAGAAATTCATCTCTCACCAAAAATAAAATAAATAGAGGAAAATAGGAAATTGGGAGCAAGAGGTTATTTACACAAGTAACTTCCATGAGTAGTGTTAGCATCTAACTTGTAATTAAGCTGTGATCTCGTTTTTACACTTAGCTTGGGAACTTTTGAAAAATCAGGGACGATGAATTCTATCCGTATGGACACTTTTCTTTGAGCTGTGTTTCTTACTCTGTGACCCTAAACGTTATTGAAAAATGATGAAAGTCAACATCCCTTCACATAATAAGTAAAAAGTACATAAACAGTAGTGTATAGTATAAAGTTGAAGAAAACGGGGCGTTTTCGGGAATAAATGATTTTGTAATCTCTTTCGAACATTTTGCTACTTTTCAACGTTAGTAAAAAGAGTTATGAAATTATTTATCTCAAGAGCGTGAATAGATTACATTGCGTGAGGACACGGCAATACCTTAGTCTGGGGGATTTTGGTGTGTGCTTATTCACACACCTTTTCTTTGCCAAATTAAGACCAAAACAGACAAAAACTAACCAGAAATGCCAAAGATATTGTGTTTTTGTGTTTGTGATCGTGCAGGAACGGATATTTCAGAAACGGGCATAAAACATGCCAAAAAGGACAAAAACGAGCACGAGATTGGAAAACGTGTCAAAAGCCGGAGCCGGGGAAGCAAATTACCATTTTTGAGCTCAAAATTTCAAAATATGCCTTGGGGAATCACAGAATTCCCGAATTAGTCCTTGGAGCAAAAGTTTGCAGAATTAGCAGAGATGGTCCCTCAAGTTTCAGAAATTGACAGAATTGGCCCCTGAGCATTTTTTTTGGAAGAAAAGTCGACTAAGGTCCCTTGGAAATAAAAATTTGTCACAATTGGTCCTTAGGTGAAAAGTTTGGAGAAATTGCAAGTTAACCCCTCAACTTTGGAAAATTGGCAATTTTAGCCCTCGAAGATTTATTTTATCAATTATGACTTTTTATGTTTATTACCGAGTTAATTATGTCTATTAAGTTGTACATGGATTGAGTAGATATCATTAATTATTTCACAATTGGAAAGAATACGTGTTAACCTAACTTATAATTCGTAATAGTCGTAAGTAGTGAGCAAAGTTTTATTGAAAAAATTTGTGCTCAAGTACAAGATGTGCATGCATGTATATCATAGAATGTAAAACAATTCACTAAAAGAAAAGGAACCTTTAGTGACAAAACTTCGGTGACGACATTTTATTCTTGTCACTATTTATATGAAAATAGTGACGATATAATTTTTCGTCATTATTTTTGGTCATCGATAGAAAGTCAGTGACGAAACTTATAAGTGGTCACTATTTAGTCACTAAATTACATGAATAGTGACGATAAATTTCGTCATTAAGTATTAGTGACGAAATTTTGATCACCATTTCACATATTGCTAATTCTATAAGGGCATTTAGATATGTACTTATTAAAACTTGCATATTCATATATTAATCTAAAAATCGTAAACACTATCAAACGTTACAATAAAAAACTTGTATTGTAGAGAAATATGCAAAATTGCAAATATTTAACTTTCTTTGATGCATTCTCCCTAAACAAGTGCAGTACCCTTGTGTTGCTCGGGTATTTGTTTTGAAGGGAAGAAAAAGTACACTATAAATTATTTGAAATTGACAAAATACATTTCTAAAAAAATTAACCACTTCCAGATATGAAAATAAAAGTACACTATAAATTATTTGAAATTACTTTACATCTCTATAAAAAATATGAAAATAAAAGACCAAAAGCTTTGCCATGTGCCCAACTGTATTAAAATTCGGATGTCAACCACTTCCAGACCTGATTTCATTTCTCTATAAAAAATAAAAATTATCTCACTGTTTCATTATCCAAACACTGTTTCATTATCCAAGCTCTCATTCGTTCTCATTTGTGTTACGGATCAAGCTCCAAGCTCTCATCAATCGGATCAAGCTCCAAGCTCTCATCAGTCGGATCAAGCTCTCATTTGTGTTACGGATCGAAATCATTCATCTCATTTGTGGTACGGTTCGTATTTCATCTAACTTCACTGCTTGTTATGCTAATAAATTTGATTGTTAGGTTTAAATTAAGGCTTTTAACATGGAGGCTGGTCATTTCTCTGACCATGGGTGTTCTTGTGGCTCATGGGTCAAGAATAGCATTGTTGTGTTAGGTTGTGAATGGTACTTGATCCTATAGTTTGGGATTTTGTACTTAGTCTTTTGTGTTTTAAGTTTTTGAGTGTCTATGATCCTTGTGGTGCTTTCTGGGAGGAAATAAAAGAAGAATCAGAGATTTCCATTAAGCGCTATGACAGTTTAGAATTTAGGTTTTAGAAAAAGTGTATTACGTTCTGACTGTTGTGATTTGTTTGTTGTCTTTGCTGCTTGTTCCATAATGTTAATCCCTGTCATTGTTGGAGTTAACAGATTTGATGGCGGTTGGGTAACTGTAATATAAAATTAGGATATTTAGATATTAGGTAGAATGTATGTGTTAATTGTAAATTGTTGTTAGAAATGGATTTATTTACCCTAACATTGGCCTTCAATTTCGTTTGCTGGTTTTTTCATATCGAAAATTTCATCCACAATAAATTCAACTGCTCCTTTCTTGCAAGTTAGACTGTAATGAAACTGAAACGTGTGTTTTTTCCCACGATTGCGTATAATTCTTCTGGAAACTGTCTTGGGTCACCATATTCATTTGCCTTAGGTGTAAAGAATGTAAATTGGCTTGTTGCAGTGTTGTCTGTTATAGTTGCTCGGAAATTGTATCTGCATATATGAATAAGTTATGTATGTTAGTGTAAATAAGGTTAGTAGTATGTTTTTTGTATCTTTACCTGTAGTTTGGAGCTGGTACAATCCCATGTTCTCTGCATTCGTAGATGTTATTGTAACATGTTACTTTAACGGTGCATTGACTACATGCTTTGTAGTACCAGTCTTTGTTGGTGTTAAGGTGCATTATTGTTCCTTCGCAAGTAAAGCGTACTCCCTAATAAAGAAGGAAAAGAGTTAACGTTTTTGCAGAATTATAATGCAATCTAAGATGATTACAATTGTGCAATATGACAGTTTTTATTTTCATTTTTTTCAGGGAGAAATATGAAGAGACTAACAAGGACCTTTTCACCATCAACTGAGACAGTGGATAGCTTTTGGATGATAGAAAGATTGTGGTCATGGGACATACTGCGTGCATGAGATTTTTTAGACAAAATATTGCTTCATGAAATTATCTTTCATTTGGTTATTTTCACTCTATTGTGCGTACTTTATCCTCTTTATAACTACACATTTGGTTTAATCTTGGATCCACTAGATGCTATGTTAAAAGGAATCAATATTATGGATTTTCATTTCTAAACTATGTGCAGCTGACTTTTAGTTGACATATCTTTCATTTTTGTTTTAATATTGTAGGCACTTTCGTTTTAGTTGACAATCTTGTAAATGTGGCAACCGTTTTAGTTGACATAGAAGTTACATTTAGTGACGACCAATTTGGTCTCTAATTGTTTTTGAGTGGTTGGTATTTAACCCATTGGGTGACCACTTATTTCTTCATTAACTGATACTCACTAGTGACCATTATCTCGTCACTAAAAATGAAAATTGGTGACCAAATATTCGTCACTCATAGTTTTAAACAGGTTGTCACTGTAACTCATAGTGACGAAATATTTGGTCACTAATGTGTGACGAATTCTATATTGGTCACTAACTGAATCAGTGATGGAGCTTAGTGAAGACTGGTGACGACTCTGGTTTGGTCACTAACAGATTTTTGGAAGACTTTTTATACAGTTAGTGACGAAGTCTGTTTTGTCACTAAAGGTGGCTTTTCTTGTAGTGATTATTGCTATTCAGTTATTTGAAGTCAAAATTAACTATGATTATGCACTGATGGAAGCAAGGTATAAGAGAAGAGTTTCACGTGCCTTAACTTTTGAAACATTTACTTAAACAATTAATCAACTCCACAAGTAACATGCGGTTGATATGCAGTTACTCACTCCATCCAGGTGTGATAGATATTGAGCGTTGGCCCGACTGTAAGGACTCTAAAGCACACGCTTTAGACCCCATGTTTTTTGAATGTCTCAAAAGTTGCATTTTTGTTAATTTATAAAGGCTAAGAGTTAAAAAAAATTAATGTCCAAATGAATTGTTCAAACAATGAACACATAACGAGTTAATATTTTATTTTATTTATATTTTAAAACGGCAATTTTTTTCCACCTGTACCACTATCTAATAATATGTCTCACAAATTAAAAGGCTCATTTTGAGCTTGTTTTAGGCCACCGTAGGCCTCGGGACGGCCCTGTAGATAGTATACAAATTACCAAATAGCTTATAGCTTAACGGTACGTATCTGGTTGTATATGCTAATATGCCGTGAGATCTCTTTAATCAAGTGGTTGTGGGTTCAATATTCAACATTTGCGTGAGATATTTGTAGTATAATATAGTGCGAGTTATGATTTTCTAAAAGATTAAAGAAAAGATAGTTTACAAACTCGCATAGGAAGCTAACTCGGTATGTGCTTTAGAGAGGAATAGACCCCAGGTTCTGAAACAAATTTTCGACTTTCTCAGACTACTACAAGAAACAATATAGATTGTACAACTTCTTGATAGTCAATTAGTCGGTGACAAAGTTTAGTGCTCGAAATATAATAACCACAAATTTTAGGAATAATTGAGTAAACGTCGTCTTGTATTCTTCTAAACATATTTATGACTGAGAGTTGCAAACAAATACAACACATAAAACCTTGACTTCGCAAGATTTCTATTTATGAATGTAGGAATTAAAGTGTCCACAAAAGTATTTACATTTTTCTTAGTTGTGGCGAGAAGAGTATATATTACTTTAGATATCCATGTCCTCTTGCAAAAGACTCTTGTTAGAGTGTATATTGGCTCCACAATGCATGTATCATTGTTTCAATCTCTGTTGAATAGTCACGAATATGTCCAAATTGCATTTTACTCTTAGAAAGTTCATGAAATGTATGGACCTGATCTAATGTTTGAACGTGTGAGTGAGGGAAAAGAAATATGCCAAAGATGATTTTTCTTCTTAGTTATTTAAAGAGGATATATACAATTGCTAATAGCGTATAATCTTTAAAGGAGATTATTTTTAACGATATCAAGCTTTTCTCTCTTTAATTGGCCCTGGTGTTGCTTTAGGAAGTGAGACTGAAACTAGATCGATTGGTTTGATGATCTATGTAAAAGCTCTATGTAACTAATCTTTTTTTTATCAATCTCCTAGTGACTTATTAAGTGGCCAGTTTCTTATTTTATATACAATCACACTGGAAAAAAAATTGTATATTCACACAAAAGCAGATAATTGCTGATAAGCTGCAGAGCAGCTAGCTAGCTGATATATATCTCCTATATTACATTTATAGGTAGAAACAAGGTATCGGAAAAATTGTCACAAGCAGACTAAATATGGTTGATGGTGGTGTTAAAAATGAAGGTTGAATACGAGTGGAAACCGCCTCGGTGTGATACGTGTAAGCTTTTTGGTCATACGCTGCTTGATTGTCCTAAGTCTGTTCCATCTCTTACTCAGGCTAAACAGAGTTTTAATGATGGTTTTCAAACGGTCAATAACAAGAATAAGGGTAAGAATGGTGGTCACAGTGCTCCGGGTAAAGGACGTTTTACTAAGCCTGCTATGGTTCCTAAGTTTAGGTATCAACCTAAAGCCCCTCTTCCTGAACACAAGAAGGTGGATACTACAAAGAAGAAGGCCGTTGATTTGGCTAGTACGAGTGGTACGAAGATTGATACATCAAACCGGTTTGATGCACTTCATATGGATGATACTGATGACTTTGGTATTCTTACCAATGAAGTGACTAAGGATGTGAATTCTGGTATTCCAAAGGAAGCTAAGGAGGATGGGTCTTTAACGACTGGTAATGCATCACAAGAACTGCTTGTGAGTGATTCAATGGGAACAAAGGAGGTTGGTTCTACTCCTATAGTTGAGAAAATTGGGGAGCTTGAAAAGCTATTTATTGATAGGAAAGCTACTCTTGTTGATGATGATGGTCAACCTATTCAAAAGGTTGATTATTCGGTGTCTACTTCTTCTACTAATAGGGTTAACTCATTCTCTAAGGTGGGAGAGATTGTTGTTTCAGATAGTGAAGAAGACGAGGTTGTGAATACGNCATCACAAGAACTGCTTGTGAGTGATTCAATGGGAACAAAGGAGGTTGGTTCTACTCCTATAGTTGAGAAAATTGGGGAGCTTGAAAAGCTATTTATTGATAGGAAAGCTACTCTTGTTGATGATGATGGTCAACCTATTCAAAAGGTTGATTATTCGGTGTCTACTTCTTCTACTAATAGGGTTAACTCATTCTCTAAGGTGGGAGAGATTGTTGTTTCAGATAGTGAAGAAGACGAGGTTGTGAATACGTTTGATGAGGCCATGAACCTATTTGGTGGTGGTCATGATCGTGAAGATGATTATGATGACTATGATTATGATGACTATGCGGATCAGGTCTGTGATCTTCCAGGAAATTTGGATGCTTTATATGACACGTATTGTATCAAGCTCCAAGTTCTTGATAGAAAGTAATTTTGTTATCATAGGAGTTTAATGGTATCTTTTGAGTTGTGGTTTTTTCTTATTTATAGAATTGGAAGTATCTTGTTATGTAAGTTTTTCCGCCTATGTAACGGGCTGAGATATGGGATTCACCCATATCCTTTGTACTTAAACGTTTTTTGGAGTAATATATTTACCGGGTCTTTTGACCTTTTACCCAATAAAAAATGAAGGTTGTTCTTTGTTATTCACGTACTCGATATTGCTAAAATACTTAACCAGTTCCTCTGTACCAAATTTGTAAGTCAAGAGCTGCTAATTTACTTAGTAAGTAGCAATGACTGGAATCGGTCTCTCTTACCTATAGCAACAGAAATCGTTGCACAACTTTGTATTTGATCAACAACGTACTTCCGTTGTGTTGTAAAAAATCCAACAAACCGGTTTCTAGAGCGGAACCACGAATCAAAAACTACTCCAACAAGACCTCGGCAAAGGGTTATGATCCCTTAATGCCGAGTGGCACCAACACACACACACACACGAGATATTTACACTCAAACGTTTATTAAACGTGAGCAAGAAAAGAAGATACAAATAAAACCTCACCCCCTCATCCCTATTTATAGAGAATGAGGGGGAGAAACCTAATCCTTGGTGAACAAGGAATCTACAATTGAAGAGGTTAGGAACTTTCCTAATACCTGACTAACCTCCTTAAGTTTGAGCTAAAATACAATTAACCCCCTAAACTTATATCCTAACTATTACACACTAATACTCTAACAATTTCCACCTTAGTGGTAATAGTTAGCCTTCTCCAATACGCAACAGCTTCAACCAGTGCTTCCATGTCCGCGGGTAATGTCTCTAATGCAGCATCACATCTGAGTTGTACCATTAAATCACGCATCTTTATTTGCCATAACCAGAAGTTATTCTTCCCATCGAATTTCTCGATGTCAAACCTAGTTATAGAGCCATTCTTCTTATACCTTGCTAAAAACCTTGTCAAGTTGTTTATTAACCAACTTCACTGACAAGCCTCACAAGCCGTGTGCAATATTCCTCTTGTTGCTATAAACCCTTCTTGCAAATCGAATTAATTAGAATAACTCTAAACCCTCGATTTCGAACAAGCAAACCCTACCATAAACTTGAAACCCAAGCAAACTACGATCGAAACTTGAACCACAAGAATAACCGCAACAAGAAACCCCTCACTTTAACTGATCTTTTAGAAAACCCAAGAACGATTAAACGAAGTCGAATATTAATTATAAAACCTCGAAACCTTTGACAAAGAAAACCTTCACTTTTATTCGTTAATAAAAACGAATGAAAACAAACTTGAGTAGTTTTAATATTAAACAAGTCACCCTTTGTCAACCTTGTGTAGTTATAATATTCACGTGGGTTGGAAAAAAACAGCCAATCACAGTTCAACTTTTTTTTAATTAATTAAAAACCCGCCGCGTAACCTTCGTCTTCTTAAATTCGAATAACCTGCAACTTCAAGAAAGAGTGAAACCGAAACCGTAACCGATCTTTTCTTTTTCGACGCATAATCTAGCAACAATCTTCATAGACACAAAGAACCTGGCTCTTGATACCACTTGTTTTAAGAAATCCAACAAACCGGTTTCTAGAGCAGAACCACGAATCAAAAAATACTCCAACAAGACCTTGGCAAAGGGTTATGATCCCTTAATGCCGAGTGGCACCGAAACACACGAGATATTTACACTCAAACGTTTATTAAACGTGAGCAAGAAAAGAAGGTACAAATAAAACCTCACCCCCTCATCCCTATTTATAGAGAATGAGGGGGGAGATACCTAATCCTTGGTGAACAAGGAATCTACAGTTGAGGAAGTTAGGAACTTTCCTAATACATGACTAACCTCCTTAAGTTTGAGATAAAATACAATTAACCCCCTAAACTTATATCCTAACGATTACACACTAATACTCTAACACCTGGTTCGAGGTTCCAGTACTAAGAAAAGATGTTGAGTATCGGTTATGTTTAAGTGTTACTCCTAAGGTGGAAATTGTTGAATATTAGGAGTACACTTAACATATATTAGGGGTTTAATTTAAAAGTACATTGTAATTAAGATTAGGACTAGATTATAACTAGGATTAGTTAAAGGCCCATGTGGTCGGTTTCATGGTGAGGTCGGTTGGGAGAATCCTTAACCGACTATT
The DNA here is from genome assembly GCA_014162995.1 of Artemisia annua. Lineage (NCBI taxonomy): Eukaryota > Viridiplantae > Streptophyta > Magnoliopsida > Asterales > Asteraceae > Artemisia > Artemisia annua. The sequence goes on from LBNU01009408.1 coordinate 49,142, forward strand.
ACATGGTTTCTTTATCCCCTCATCTCAATAAATAGAGATGAGGGGGGTGCTAGTTCTTAACATTCTTCTTACCTCAATTGTAAAAGCTTTATTGGTGATTAATAAAGGGTTCGCTAAGGGTTATAATGTGTGCACATATTCTTGTCGATATCTTTGTAGTTTCTTGTTCTTCTTATTCGATCATCAAGGTTTTGGTGTTGCAACTATCGATTGTCCTCAAGTTTCTAGTTTCCACATTACGATCTTCTGGTTTGTTGTCGAGGTATTTTCCAATACGTTGGTCATGTAAGTTGATGCAGTGTAACTGAATTTAGCAATGACCTGTATTACACTATATGAAAGTTTACGTTTGTGGTTAATTCTCCTAGTAATTACACTATAGGCGCGGCTTGTTTCAGCCGCTGTTATTACCAAGACCCTTACTGTTGTTAGGGTTTCATGCGTGTTAGCCCTAGATCGTTATGATTTAGGGTTTTAATCGTTTGTTTTACCCTATATCTATTGGATCGACTGGATTGGTTCGTGAGTTGCTAGAGGGGTGAGGTCCAGGAATGGCAAAAGCACCCTAAACTGACGGGGAAAACCGAAACCCGAACCGTTTGGGTCGGGATTAGGGGCGGGTTGGCGGGTTTGGATGCGGGTTTGGGTATTGATATAATTTTTTAGCCGGGTACGGGTTTGGGTACGGGTTCTGGTAATACCCGCCTGATTACCCGTACCCGTATCCGTTTACCCGAATCTATACCCGCTGGTGTGTGCTTATTCACACACCTTTTCTTTGCCAAACTAAGATCAAAACAGACAAAAACTAACCAGAAATTCCAAAGATATTGTGTTTTTGTGTTTGTGATCGTGCAGGAACGGATATTTCAGAAACGGGCATAAAACATGCCAAAAAGGACAAAAACGAGCACGAGATTGGAAAACGTGTCAAAAGCCGGAGCCGGGGAAGCAAATTACCATTTTTAAACTCAGATTGTCAAAATACGCCTTGGGGAATCACAGAATGCCAGAATTAGTCCTTGGAATAAAAGTTTGCAGAATTGGCAGAGATTATCCCTCAAGTTTTAGAAATTGACAGAATTGGCCCCTGAGCATTTTTTTGGAAGAAAAGTCAACTAAGGTCCCTTGGAAATCAAAATTTGTCACAATTGGTTTTTAGGTGAAAAGTTTGGAGAAATTGCAAGTTAACCCCTTAACTTTGGGAAATTGGCAATTTTAGTCCCCGAAGATTTTTGATGGGAAATGAACAACAAAGGACCTTGTGGAAATTCAAAATGACAAATTTGGTCCTTGAAAGTAACTTTGGAGATTTGGCAAAGTTGGTCCCTCATTTTCAGCAATTGACATTTATGGTCCTTGTGTTATCTAAAAACCAAACCGGACCCTCTTTTTTACTTAAACCCAAAACCTTCCCAACCCAAAAATAATAAACCCATTTCCTAAACCCACTACCTAACACTTCCACCTTTGGCCCAATCACCTCCCTGGCCCAAAACACAAACACCCCGTTTTATAATAATCCCCCCAGTCAGACCCCTGGTCAAACCCACCTTCTCCCTTCCCTCCAATACCACTGCAAATACCACCCTGGTATTCCCACTTGCCCACCACCTTCACCATCACATCCCACCGTCCACTCCACCACCTCCTAACATCACCTGCACATTAAATGCCACCACCCCCTTTGCAAGCTAACTGCCAAATTGGTCAAAACAAATTTTCCCGCCAAAAAGAATTCAAGGGCTAGGATTGAAGCAGAGCAATCAAGGGTCAAGATTTATGATGGGAAATACTCAGAGGGACCCAAGGAACCCTAATCATCACATATAAAATTAAGAGAAGCAGAGATGAAGGCTATCTAGTTTATTTTTAGTTTAATGCATGTCGAATAGTGTATTTTTCTAAGTTCCAGTGTAATTTTCAGCTTAAAAGTAATGTACTTAGTGTTTTCAGTGTATGTTAAACTATTTTCAATAATCAATTTCAATTTCTCCTTTTGAATTCACATTATGCAAGTTTACTCCTAAAATTTCATATTAGCTTAAATATTGTTGAAAGTTGTTGTTAGGGACCCATAAGCTCATGTAAGTTCAGTATAAAGATTCTGTAAGCTTTTAGAAACTGTAGAAACGTAGAGGGGGGGGGGGGTGAATACGTTACTCTTTAAAACTTAAAATGTTTCGTATCAAATTCTCGATCAAGTGTGACTAAATATGAATAGTAGTTATGTCACTCATAACAAACATATATGTCACTCAATTACAAGTACACAAGCAGTCACATGAACATAAGCAACACTACATGAGGTTTAAACATTTTAGTTGATTCTGATTATACTGGGGACGGTCCCTAAAATACACAGACGGTCCCTTAAATGTTAGGGGACCGTCCCTATATAAAGGACCGCCGCCAGTGGACAGTATATTTCGTGTGATTAAGTTTTCTAGTGTTTTGTATTTCTAAGTTAACTAGTTTATATCACAAGAGTACACACAACAATACACATAAACTAAATACAATGCAAGTATGGAAAGTAAAGAGATAGGAAGAGAAAACGCAAACCGGACACGATGATTTATAGTGGTTCGGCACGAAGCACCTCTTCGTCCTACTCCACTCCCCGAGTACCACACTCGAGAGTTACTTCACTAATCAACACGCTCCTTTATGGCGGAACAAACCTTACACAAGCTTACACCAAGTTTACCGTCACTAAGCGGAATGTCGAGTTCTAATCCTAGCTAGAACCAATCTATACCAAGGCCCACGTGGCCACACGAACAAGCACTCTTGTCCTACTTAGATCGATACACGATCCAAGCCTTCACACGAACGAGCACTCCCGTTCACTTGAATCTTCACACTAAGACATACTTGGATCTTCACCCAATCCAAGCCTTCACACGAGACACACTTAGATCATCACCCGATCCAAGCCTTCACACACCAACTCAACTAAGTCCTAACTTACATAGTAGGACACCACACACCATACAACAATTACATGACCTATTCTAGTTACATGATTTCTTGGATCTACATCACCATCCAAGTTCACACAAATAACCCCATCCTCGACTCACACACAAGTCGGAAACATTGACAATATTTTTAGAACCTATCACCGTAACACTTGTTACGTTTGTGTGTGGACACCTATAACATCTCGGATCTTTATCTATGTCGAGAGTTCTTCTCTTACCCATGAGGTAGAGGAAAAATAAAATCATAACACTCGTTGGTGTGTGGACTCAATAACACTTCGATTCTTGATGACTTCGAGTGTTCTTCTCTTGCACATGATGTAGTGGATGACGGGATCACTTATAAACACATACCAAAGAGTTATTGTGATCAAAGATGAAAAAGGAAAGACCAGGAAATTTTTGTGCAAAGAGGATCAGTTTTTCTGGTGAAAATGGGCCAGTATTTATAGCCAGCAAGAGGAGCGTCTGATGGTCCCTTAAACCTTGGACGGTCCTTTATCAATAAGGGACCGTCCCATAGATAAAGGACCTCCGCGACAATTTTTGTCCTTTTGTGGTGAAATGTTACCTAGTTAAATTTTATCTGATTTGGGCGGAAAATGAGGCCGTTTTTCACATTTGAAAATTCAAATTTCAAAGTTATTTTTCTTATTAAAACATTTCTTTATAAATACAAAAATAATTTGTCTAATTTATTTTTGTAAAAATGTTTTGTCACATTTATAAAAATGTGAGGTTTAAGGACAAAAATGATTTTCTTTGATCACTTAACAAAGTTGGTAAAGTGTGTTTGTACATACCTGAAGTGATGTCAAGAGACGTTGAAGTGTGAACGAGTAACTTATGCACTTTACGTTATGTATTACAAGTTACCCGTTTGTCATCATTAAAACATGAAGACATTGTATAGATTAAACGTCGTAACGTTTGCACTAACAATCTCCCCCTTTTTGATGATGACAAATATGTAAACCATAACTCATAGTAAAGTATAGAAGTTACTAGTTTACACTTCCTCTCTCCCCCTTTTGCCGAAGCAAAAAGGTTTCGCCAATGTTGAGGTAGAAGTAGAGCTTGAGAGAACAACCTGAGAACATAACTTGAGAGGACAATCATGAGCATATGGAATAAGAGATTATCCCCGAATGTATTAGACCATCCCGACCCCCATTATTTAAAGAATTGAGCGTGCATCATCCTAGTGAAGCCTTGCTCCTACCGCCATTATTTAACCAACTCCGAACTAAGTACCCAACTACGTCTGAGCTCCCCCAGCTCATTGCATCCTTATTGACATTAGCATATCCATGAGCTCCCCCTAGCTCATTGCATCCTTCTCAACCTACATCAAGGGTTAGTTTCAAACAACAAAGTATGTAGATGCGTCGACGATTTACATCCGAGTTTGACACTTGCAAATGCTCCCCCTTGGTGTATGCTCAAAACTAGTTTTGGCTACCAAAGAATCGAGCAATGAAGTAATGCTACAAAACAAAGTTAGTAGACAAGTATACATAATAATGATGATGTATATAGTAAAACATGCATGACTCAAATATGATTATTCTAAAGCATGGCATTAAAGGGATTGAAACTAAACATGTAATAGTTGATTAACACACCATTTTCTAACTTCTTCCAAGATATGTGTCTAGTGTCTAGGTGATATGGGATGAGGATGATATGCTCCTAGATAGGGATGAAGATGACTCTCTAATGGTGGAGAAGTGGGAAAGGATGTTATGAGCCAAAGTTTGGCAAGGATGGTATGAAGTTGGTGGTTCAATTTAGGCTTATGTTGAAGATGTGTGTGGGAATATAATGAGAGGAACGTTTGCACTTACAATGAGTGAGGAAGGAATTCAATGGTATATAAGCATCCTAGTTTTGTTGGGTATATGAGGATGTAAGATATTTGGATTTGTCATTGGAGGTGGATATGTTGGTGACAATGAGTGATCTTGAGGATTGAGGTTAGGAGACTCTTTGTGAATGTGGGTAATCATTAATGGATGATTAGGAATCATGGAATTTTGAGGTGTTTTGTTGGTTGATGACCAAAGGTGGATATGTGAAATGAGGTGGTGATGACTCGACAACACTTGAAGCTTGGATATCTTCTTTGTGTTCTTCACTTGCTAGAAAGTGGAAAAGACGCATTTCATAATGAAATTCACTTGGATATGTGAAATGAGGTGGTGATGGCTTGACAACACTTGAAGCTTGGATATATTCTTTGTGTTCTTCACTTGCTAGAAAGTGGAAAAGACGCATTTCATAATGAAATTCACTTGACTTTCGACGACATAGACAAATATGTTAATGAGTGTATGGATATGACAATTGCCCTTTGTTTCAAAGAGCGACACAAGGGTGAATATAGGTTTATGTATCATGAAAGGTGGTTTAACCTTAATGGGTTAGGTTGTATTGGGGATGACACACTTGTTTGGTTACATGGTGGAATCTTCTTGTGAAGATGACTAGGTGTATGATATTGACTCTTGGTTTCTTTGAGGGCATGGAAATGGTGGACGACTCGATATTGGTAGAACAAAGGATAACTCGGATTTTCATTTCACATTGGTGGTTTGAGGTTTGAGTGATGAAAGGTTATGAGGAAGATGCTTCTTTGTGAGTTTTTGACAAGGCATGATGTAGGATGGTTCAAAGTATTGCAGAAGATGAAAAACAGTGAACCAGTTCGTGACACCTTTTACTTGGGACGGTCCTTTAAATCATTGGACGGTCCTTTAAAGGTAAGGGACCGCTAATGCAATAAGGGACCGCCGTCAGTAAGGTGTAGAGTCTCTCCAGTTTTCTGTTTTTCCCAGATTAGGAGTAATCAAATGATTAAGGAATGGTTTAGGTAATAAGGCGGGATTGTGACACTAGACACCCTAAAGGAAGATTATGATCTAGTGTTAGGAGGAATAAGCCTAGTTACCTAAGAATCAAAGATTTAAGCATATAAGTCATTTAAACATGCATCACATAACAATCAAGGATATTAGCATGTAAGACTATATGACATCTAGGAGGTATCATCAAAGGCATACCTAGTCCAACATAGTTTAGATGCACAAATAGCATGTAAGTCATGTAAAGAGATGCATACAAAACATGATTACTATAAAGACAAGCATTAAGTAATACATGTTGACATATAGCACATAAGATCATGTATCATGGACATATATCAAGAATATGGCATTAGAAAAGCTAATTCAAAGTAAGATCTTTCTAATGAACATGCATTCAATAATTAAGCAAGTAGGCATTTAGCATTTAAGGAGGCATGAAGACATTTAATCATATTATACAAGATCAAGTTATTGTTTACACATATTAATCACCTATATGCAAGTAATCCAGGTTTGTCAAGAAGAATCCTAATTACTACTTGTTTAAAGTGCACTTCTAACAGGAGACAAAGATCATCGATGTAAAACATCTTTTGTCAAATGTAGGAATGGAAATTTTTCAATTTAGAGAATGGATATAAGACTATTACTAGTGGTGCTCAATTACGGCTAAACACGACCATTTTTACGGGTTTACCACAAACCCAACTTCTCTCCGGAAGCAATTCAACCGTTAGGTCAAATTGAGTTTCTAGTGCAATAGGTTCTCCAGTAGCCATTCTCATATTAGAAGAATTAGAATTCCTATATTTTCCCATCGAAGTTTTCCAAAGATGATATTAGCCGATTCCGCTAATACATGTCCAAATATAACTCAACTATCAATATTTTAAAAGCCGTTTAATGAAAACGACATGTCTTACACAACATCCTAACAAAAGCAAGTGCGGTATATAAATCACGTGTTTGAGATTTATAGGTTGTTTGGTTTCGATGGTGTATTACGTAACCTTATAGATGACATCTTGTTTGTTGAGTTGATATTTTAGCATATTTTGGTTTCAAGAATACTCCATAGTAAATCTTGAGAAAGAGAGTCTAATAAGGGTTACTTGCCTTGATAGATCTTGTAATCTTTTACTTTGTATTAGTGAGAGAAAACATATTGTATCATTTGACAAACATGCTTATTTAAGAGAATAATCTTTTCACTCTTATGAGTTACTAATGAAAACAAGTATTATTAGTTATAATGTGATTTACAAATTTTACTTGTTTATGTAGTGACACACGTTGTATAAATTATCCTTTTTAGATACATGTTATCTTCTTGAAGATTCATGATGTATTATATGTAATATTTTTACTTGACATGTGATTTTGAGTCTTGACTCGTTCATGAGCAAAGACTACATATGTTGTATGTTTGCTCGTGTTTGGCTTTTCGGAAATGACACATTTACAAATTGCGTTGCAATGTAAATTGCTTGAATATTTCGGATGAAATATTAAAGTCGTCAATCCTACTTCGTTGTGTATTTTAAGCACCTTTTAAACATATTAGTTTAATGTTTGGAACACAACCTTTGGACAAGAAGACTCAATATGACATCATCAACACAAGTGTGAGTTATGATCCGATGCATATTCTTTTCGTCTTGATAAGGACGTCATTATTTTCATACCAATCGAGTGTGATTGAGTATGTAGATTCAAGATGATATGTTTTGTTATATCTTGAAGCTAGACAAATAATGATTCCAATTCCATGTCCACACTCAAAAATTTGTCAATTAGATTCGATAATGATATCAATCATATTTTGAATAATGAATCGATATAAGCTCGAAACCTTTCTTGACCCTCACAACCACTCTTTTTAATAAAGAAACTAAGTAAAGATTTTTGGAATGTACTCCATCAAATATAATACTTGTTATATGTGTGAGGTTACTAATAATGACATGTTAACTTAATGATTCAAGATTACCATTCATTTAGTGTGTGAAAACTATTTATTATTACGTATAATATGAATAGTCTTTGACATTTCATAAGTACAAAAATAATTACCCTAACAATTTTTATACAATACATAACTTATGTAAAAATAGTTTATGACTACATGTTTGAATCAATTAGTGTATGTGTTCAAATACATGCAAGGTTCGAAGATACATTTTCTTTTACTTAGATAATAATGTATTATTATAAACCATTCTCTTTATTAGACAACCTATGGCCAATCACGATAAGTGCATGTAATGTTTAAGAAATCATGTTGAAAAAGTGTTAAATATTTTAAGGGGTGGCGTATTTTTAACACTAGAACCTTTGGAAAGATAATTGTGTAAAACAATTATTTTCATCACACATGATTAATAACCTTAGTCTACATATCTAAGTGAGTTACTAAAACATTATAACATAAGCAAACAATCAAAAGCAAATAATCATTTAGCATATTACACATAACGATATTCGTAGTTGTTTAGCGTGTTACATACAACAACATATACTTGCTCGATGTTGTTTTTGAAAATAATTTTCCTCCCCAATTCAAGAATTAATTAATATCAAGTCAATTAAACCATTTTTCAAAAATTCATTTAATTAAGATGTCCGACTCGAGAGCTTTAGCAAAAATCTAGTTTTACGTTAAAACGTGACATACGGTTTTGACTAGTATGAAGTATTTTGCATTAACGACTTAATTAAATTTGGAATCAATCCTTTTAATTATTTTAAATGAAAGTACATTCAATTACCTTTAAAATGGCGGGTGGCACTACTCCTGTGGACTTACGGTTGATTTTATATGAATTTTCAAAGTTTGACACTATTCTGGTGGAGGTCCCTTAAATACCCGACGGTCCCTTAGTGATAAAGGACCGCCTAGAGATAAAGGACCGCCACCAGTAAGTAAAAACACATTTTTCGTGTAAAAATTCATTTCCTTCAAGCAAGTATATGAAGTACATTTAACCAACAAAACTAGTACGAATTAAACAACAAAGCACACGTTTAGCAACTAAACACTTTTCATATTTAATCCCTCTTAATGAGAAATTTGATACGTGGACCGTACTCTATTTTAAAAACCATTTGTTTTGAAAACTAGAGCGACGTGGCTCTGCTACCAATTGTAGAAACGTAGAGAGGGGGTGAATACGTTCCTCTTTAAAACTTAAAATGTTTCGTATCAAATTCCCGATCAAGTGTTACTAAATATGAATAGTAGTTATGTCACTCATAACAAACATATATGTCACTCAATTACAAGTACACAAGCAGTCACATGAACATAAGCAACACTACACGAGGTTTAAACATTTTAGCTGATTCTGATTATACTGGGGACGGTTCCTAAAATACACAGACGGTCCCTTAAATGTTGGGGGACCGTCCCTATATAAAGGACCACCGCCAGTGGACAATATATTTCGTGTGATTAAGTTTTCTAGTGTTTTGTATTTCTAAGTTAACTAGTTTATATCAAAAGAGTACACACAACAATCCACACAAACTAAATACAATGCAAGTATGGAAAGTAAAGAGATAGGAAGAGAAAACGCAAACCGGACACGATGATTTATAGTGGTTCGGCACGAAGCACCTCTTCGTCCTGCTCCACTCCCCGAGTACCACACTCGAGAGTTACTTCACTAATCAACACGCTCCTTTATGGCGGAATAAACCTTACACAAGCTTACACCAAGTTTACCGACACTAAGCGGAATGTCGAGTTCTAATCCTAGCTAGAACCAATCTATACCAAGGCCCACGTGGCTACATGAACAAGCACTCTTGTCCCACTTAGATCGACACACGATCCAAGCCTTCACACGAACGAGCACTCCCGTTCACTTGAATCTTCACACTAAGAGATACTTGGATCTTCACCCAATCCAAGCCTTCACACGAGACACACTTAGATCATCACCCGATCCAAGCCTTCACACACCAACTCAACTAAGTCCTAACTTACATAGTAGGACACCACACACTATACAACAATTACATGACCTATTCTAGTTACAAGATTTCTTGGATCTACATCACCATCCAAGTTCACAAAAATAACCCCATCCTCGACTCAAACACAAGTCGGAAACATTGACAATATTTATAGAACCTATCACCGTAACACTTGTTACGTTTGTGTGTGGACACCTATAACATCTCGGATCTTTATCTATATCGAGAGTTCTTATCTTACCCATGAGGTAGAGGAAAAAGAAAATCATAACACTAGTTGGTGTGTGGACTCAATAACACTTCGATTCTTGTTGGGTCTATTAGATTTGATGATAACAAACAAGAAAGAGTGAAACAAGAAGGACCTAAAGTTACAAAAGAAGAATTCTTCAATTATGAAGAATATAACACAAGGGACTTGCTTGCAAAAGAAGATTTACTTTTTAGTCCTTCGTAGTATTTTGTAAACCCTAAATCTCTATTATATAAAGAGATCATGGGTTAGGGTTTTAATTAAGTCTTCCATAATGTAGATATCTAAAGGGGTGTGTGTGTGTGTGTGTCTAGGGCGTATGGTTTATGTAAACGCCTACACTAGAGTTGTTCGTATCCTTCAAGATCTGAGGTGTCTTAGATCCCTGTTACAGTTAGGTAATACGTTATTGTTATGATCAAATAATAATTGGAGGTGATTGGGAAAAACCTTGTGTCAATAACTTTGATTTGTTTTAATTCCGCTGCATGTTATTATCATTGTTATTGTTAACCCTAGATGATATGAGGTCTAAATAACCTCGAGCTATAACGATCCAACAGGTGGTATCAGAGCAAGGTTGCTCGTGATATCTAGGATTTACAAGGTTTTACTGTTGTTGAAGAAAAGCTGTGTAAAGAGGTACGAATTGGTTTTAATTTATTTGTCAAAGTTTATTGTCGATAGAAGCAGATATGGATAACATAAAGTATAAGGTCGACAATAAGTTATACGTGAATCATTAACCTCGTACAATAATTCTATTCTTTTATTCTGGTTTGTCGATTTGAACAAGGTAGTCTCGATACTGATTGGCTGATTTAAGGTAAGTTATTTACCTTGTGCTTCTGTTAATTTGTGGGTCAGTGGAGAAGTGTTTCATAATGTTTTCACATGGGTCGGTTACTCATAAAAGGCTACTTATTGTCGAAGAAATCCTTATTGTATTGCATATTATATTGATTTATCGTCAATAGCATGATGCTTCGTTCCTTTAATCTAATTGGCTAATGCATCAAGAATAAATCTCATATTATTCTTCTCAATCGTGGGTCGGTGTTGATTTTATACCCAATTGATGCGTAGGGATTGCTTACGCACTTTGTTTTACCTCTCAAGGGATCTCAAGAGGCTTACAATCCCCACCAGGCAGTGTACCTGACCGATGTAGTATAGTGTAGTGGCAAGTACCGGGGGATTGATCGTTCTCTCTCCTCAGGGAATAGTGTTCGTCTAAGGATCAAAAACTACTCTAATCTAGGTTCTAGAGGTGAAGATGATTCTTTTTGTACTTATCATTTTTATGAAAGCAGTAAATTCCTCGGTTTTGAAGGAGTGGCGCGGAATTAGTTGGCTAGTCAATAACCCAAGTTATCTACTATGCACATTTAATTTAAATTTTGAGAAAACAATGTGGGGAAAGTAGTGTTTTACTTAGATTTCATACATCCTACACATCTTTTACCATGTAATGTAATGTTGACGTTTGCGTGGATGACTGGGTGTATTCTAAGCAAGTCGTACGGGAGTGCGTCAATTCCTAACTCTATAAGCTCCTACCTACCTCCTATGACGAATACGTCAAGTATCTCATCATTAAGCTACCGATAGCAACCTACGCATGAAATAACTACCTTAAAATCGATTAAACGCCATACGATTCACGTTTCCCTAAGACGTTCAGGCTTGTTAGCGCATATAGGAAGTTAGCCAGTTTTTCTTAATCTAACGTGATGAACATACCCCAAATCACAATCAACAAACAAAATACCACAATCAACAATGAAAAATAAATTTTTTAATAAGTTTAGGTTTTTCATTTAGATTCTTTAAAGCAAAAAAAACCAG
>LBNU01009408.1:61207-81372 GCA_014162995.1 Artemisia annua
GCCGTCACCAGACTAGGCTAAAAACTCTCTGGCCCGTCATGAGTAACTTCCAATTTCTTCACTTCATTTGTTCCTGACGTCGTCATGTTGAAGTTTGTGACGCCGTCACCTTCTGTGCACTTTAGGGTCTTTTGAGATTTTGTTGTTTTCCGCACTTTTTCACTCCGAAAACGCCCAAAAATGCTTCTTTTGTGATTTTCTCCTCAAAAGTACCTAAAATGAGAAAAGAAACGACTTTGGGTGAAATCCGATCCAATAATATACGAATTAGGACTCAAACAGACCCCTAAAAACGTAACATTTTTCGTCTCATCACCAATATACACACTCATAATGTTGAACGTGCATGGTATTGGATTCATGAAGAGTCTGGTTCATCTCATGGGTTGTGTTACTCAGTCATGTATGGTTATGAGGGTTGTCTGTAACCCTAACGTAGGTACATGCTCCTAACGTGATTAAATTAGGGTTTCTGTCTGGATATGTATAAGGTTGTAACTGCTGCTGTGATCTGATGAATGTGACTAGTTTGAATGAGCTATTGATCAACTGAGAGAGCTAATGATGATTGTTATTGAAGATTGCTTCATATGTTACAAACCCTAACTGGATCGATCGAAAAAGATGATTAAAGTTTATACTGCTGCTTTCACTTAATGATTCTGCTGCTGTGCTAAACGGTTTATTTTGTTACTGCTGCTGTGTTTTCATTGTTTCTGCTGCTCGACGGGATTAGTACTACTGCTAGCGAGTTTATGCTGCTACGTTTGAAATTACTGATGCTCGTTTTTGATGGATAGTACTTAAAGCTGCTAGTAGAAATTAAATGTTGCTCGAATATATGTTACTACTGTTTGTTATCCTCGCTTTGGTTAATTGAATTTGATAAAATCTGGTGGTTTGCATGGCTTGGATAATAATGAAGTTATTAGACAGTACATATTTTTGATTCTCAACGAGGTTTGGAGATGTTATATTACACACACAGAAGGTTATTTGGTTTTCACACACAAGGGTTTTGGTTATGTTCTTAAAAGATTAAAGGCTCGTTCTTATTGCTTGATTGGTTACGAAGAAAAGTTTTTATCACGTATTTGACGATGAAGTGGAATTAGTTGGGTTTGTGTTTTATTATACTTTTTAGCAGGAGGTAACTTGTTAAGAAGAAGTACATTGAAGATTTGCAACTTGAAGATCCTTGGTGATACATGTTATTTAAGTTCACGTGGTGAGCTTAAGGGGAAGATTGTTTCATTCATGAAGATCAAGACGAAGGTTTTGTAATTATCAATTAGGGGAAGATTGTTGGGTTTTATAATTGAGTTGATAAATACAAAACTACAAGTGAAGAATGAAGAAAATGCAAAATCCAAGGGACTTGCTTTACAAAGAAGTTTTTACAATATATTCCTTCCTAGTATTTCTGTAACCCTAATTCTGTGTTATATAAACAAAATACAAGGAATAGGTTTTAAGTACGTACAAAATGTAAAACCATGAAAGGTGTGTGTGTGTGTGTGTAGGCGTCAAGTTCCTACAATAGACGCCTAGGGTTTGTAAGTTAGTAGTTGTTAGAGATGTTGACGAAGAAACCTTATTTCAATAACATTGATGTTTGTTTAATTCCGCTGCGTATATTGTTAATCTTTGTTATTGTGTGTCCTAGATACTATGAGTTCTAAACAACCTCGAGCTACAACGTTCCAACAATTCTTGACGACTTCGAGTGTTCTTCTCTTGCACATGATGTAGTGGATGACGGGATCACTTATAAACACACACCAAAGAGTTATAGTCATCAAAGATGAAAAAGGAAAGACCAGGAAATTTTTGTGCAAAGAGGATCAGTTTTTCTGGTGAAAATGGGTCAGTATTTATAGCCAGCAAGAGGAGCGTCCGACGGTCCCTTAAACCTTGGACGGTCCTTTATCAATAAGGGACCGTCCCATAGATAAAGGACCTCTACGACAGTTTTTGTCATTTTGTGGTGAAATGTTACCTGGTGAAATTTTATCTGATTTGGGCGGGAAATGAGGCCGTTTTTCACATTTGAAAATTCAAATTTCAAAGTATTTTTCTTATTAAAACATTTCTTTATAAATACAAAAATAATTTGTCTAATTTATTTTTGTAAAAATGTTTTGTCACATTTATAAAAATGTGAGGTTTAAGGACAAAAAGGATTTTCTTTGATCACTTAACAAAGTTGGTAAAGTGTGTTTGTACATACCTGAAGTGATGTCGAGAGACGTTGAAGTGTGAACGAGTAACTTGTGCACTTTACGTTATGTATTACAAGTTACCTGTTTGTCATCATTAAAACGTGAAGACATTGTATAGATAAAACATCATAACGTTTGCACTAACAGAAACATTAAAACCAGTTGTGCTTGTAAAACTTAAAATTACTTAAAAATCAAGAAAATAGTGAGAAAAAAAAATCATTGAAGATGGTGAATTGCCCGTGGGTTAGTGGCTTTGTGGGAAGCCTATAAGTGTGTTCTTGGTCCATGGTTCTCAGTTTCTTGCTTGGGGTGCACTTTGTAAGCATAAATTTCATTTTTTGCTTTTCACTGTAGATGTGCTTATTATTGCTTATCTGTATGTCTTTTGTGCTTATTTAGTGTTCCTATCTGAGCTTGTTGTTTAAAATTGCTTGCTAGTTCATTGGTTTCCATTGTACTCATATTTGTCATTTCAACTGCCATAACTAGTATAATAGTAATCTTAGGTGATTGTTGTTCTAGTTGTTACTTATCTGCTCAATTCAGCTCATTATGTCATAATATGCTCTTGTGATTCAGTAACACAGGTTAAATAAGAGTCTTGCTTTGAAAAGTCTCTTGTGAGTCTATTTTAAGGGGTGTTTGGAACAGTGGTGTTAACCACTGTGTTTTGGTTTTTGTTGTTGCTTTTGGGTTCAGTTAACCCACTTTAGGTCCTAATAACACAGTCAAAGCTTAAAAACCAGTCCTTATTTGCAGAAAAGTCAAAATACCCTTTAAGCTTGATTATATGTTTCACTGTTGGGATTTTTGATGTCATAATTGGTAATTTTAGCTCATAAGTTGTTTCTATAGTTTAAATCAGGTTTATTTCAACTTATAATTACATAATCAGTCACTAGTAGTCATTTAAATCTCACAAAAGTCAACCATTCTCAAAAATCTCCAAAAGTCAAAAGTCACAACTGTAAAATGGGACAATTTTTAAGATCATGCACAGGGTTTAATATAGACTGGAAATAGGTAATTTTTGTTGATTTGTGATATTTTGTTGCTTGTGAATCTGTATTAAGTAGAAAATCTGATTTTGGAATTCACCTGCTCATAAAAATTTGGCTTCAAAGTTGCCTGTGTGAGATTTTGCTTGCCCTGCACCCAGGGTGTGTCCAGTTGACCCCTTTTTCTCAAAGCCACATCTTGTTCATTATTTGACCATTTTGCTTGATAATTGGTGGTTTGGAAAGCCACTTAGGTTGTCTTGATAGCTGTATATGTGGTTTGCCCTTATTTGCTTGTTTGATAGCTTATTTTGTCCTTTTAAGTACCCTTTGCCACTGGTTCTATTGCTACTCAGTTTCAACTGAGCTTGTTGATTTCTTTGCATAAGCTTGATCTAGTGATATTGTGTTGATTGTTTTTAGTTCATTTAAGTTGCTTGAGTTTGTATTTGCCTGTGTTTGCCTTGATTAGAGCTTGTGTACCCATTTGATCATACTGCTACTTAAGTTCTCATTCATTCATTAGTGTGTGCACAGGAAATTTCACAAGCCTTTTTCTTGGTCCAAACCATAAGCTCACCCTGAGTAACTTGGTTCTTTTGGAAGCCAGTTGTACTGGCTTATTAATTCCAAGCTTATTTTGGGCTTGAGATCTCTTGCCCCTAGCTTAATTTGCCCTTGCAATCACCCCCTAAGGCCTGTTTGGTTCTCAGGTTTTGGTTTGTGCTTATTTGTGTTCCCTGGCTTATTCAGTGTGCTTTTTCAGTTATTTGAGCTCATTTTGTGTACATCTCATTTGGTTATAGCTTATTTTGACCTTGGTAGTTTGTTAGTAGCTTATTTCACTAAAAAATCCATCAAAATCCTTAATAAGCATTCTGTTAAGCTCATAAGCTTGCAAACAGCTTATTTTTAAGTTCAAATAAATTTTTCTTTGTTAAAGTTACTTATTTTTAGTATTAAAATAATTTTGTAAAAGAAAAACCAGAAAAACATCAGAATAAAAAAAGTGATAGCTTCTATTTAAGCCATTTGGCTTATTTTTCTGCTTTTACAAAAAGCACCTTCCATTTTTATATTTTTCCTAGGTTCCTGTTATCATATAATATTTTTATAAAAGTTTTCATACTTATCTCTTTTCATTTAGTATTTATAATAATTAATATTAGTTTAATTAGTTTTAAATAAAAAAATCAAAAATAAAATCCATTACTGCTTATTTATAAGTAAGTGCATCCTTTTATATTTTTTCTAGTTCTTATTAATTATAAAGTATTTTTAGAAAAAGTTTCATAATTATTATTGTTCATTTTCTATTTTTATTAATTAATTTAGTTTAATTAGCTTTTAACTAATAATAAGTAAATAATTTCTAAAATAGTTTATTTTTAAGTTTTATAAACTTTTTATAATTTTTTAGGATTCCTGTGATGGTTAATTAATTTTATAAAATTTTTTATAATTATCTAAGTCATTTTAGTATTCTAAGTAGTTTAAATTAGTTTAAATAAGTAATTAAATAGTTTTTAATAATAAATAATTAATATTAAATTAATAAAAAAATCAAAAATAATTTTCTTTGTTATAAATTTTCTTTTAATATTAAGTTTGTAAAAAAGTCATTTTCATCCCCTTAGAATTAATTCTGCTTCATTTTCCCTTTTTCCTGTACGCATTTACGTTTAATTTAGATTTAATTACGTTTTATGTTTATCTGATTTCCAGTTATTGTTAATATTGCTTATCTGTCTTATTTCCATTTATATCTACTTAGTGTAATCAATCCCAATCATATTCTTGTTACTTTCTCCAAATCACTGTATCCCATAAACGTTCCATAGATACAATTTCAATCCTCGCTGGGACATAACGACCTGGGAAAACACTGTGCTTACACCGGATCATAAATTGATCACTTCTCACTCAGTTTTGACTTGTTGATCACACTGGGTTGACTGGTTAATTTGGAGGAGTCACCCGCTTTATTGATATTATAATTAACTAGAATATATATACATTATACTAGACGAGTACCCGTGCATAGCAACGGGATTTTATAGCGACAGATAGTTTATTGATAAAAAAAAGTTTATAGGTTATAAACGAAAAATAATAAAAGTTTGAAGATTTGGGAATTAAACATAATGTTTTGAAACCCGGTTCGACCCGGGTGGTTCAACTGGTTGAACCGTTCCGGTCGAAAAACGGGTTTGAAGTGTCCCGGGTCAACCCGGTTTGTGTTTTAATTGGTTGTATTTAATTTTGGTAGATATGTTTTTAATTGGTTGTACAGTGTGAATAAATCATTGTAGTTTTTTAAGTAATGGATAATGTTTTGAAACCCGGTTCGACCCGGTTGGTTCAACCGGTTGAACCGTTCCGGTCAAAAAATTGGTCGATTTAAACCGGGTCAACTTGCTAGGTTGGGTCGAAAACGGGTCAAATTAAATTGGGTCAACCCGCCGGGTTTGAAGCGTCCCGGGTCAACCCGATTTGTGTTTGAATTGGTTGTATTTAATTTGATAGATATGCTTTAATTTGGTTGTACAATGTGAATAAATAATTGTACTTTTAAGTATTGGGGTGTTTTAATAAGAGTATTAATTACATTTCACTTTCTCTCTCATTTGACCATTGTTGAAAACTCAACATTTCACTTGAAAACTCAACATTTCACTTTTGACCATTTTTCTATTATAGGTAGTATAGATATAATTCTTTCCATTATATTTTTTATATACATATCTCTATTACATACATATTTTATTCTGTACATGAATTATTCAAAAGCGTTAAATCATTTGATACGATATTCATTTTCTTTAACTTTAAAAAAAAATGAATATATTAGGGTGTTTTCCTTTATTTTTTCGGTGGATTTTAGTGTGACTTAATATTAATACCGCCATTTTGTCCATATAATATTCAATTGAGGATAACCGAAACCCGCGGGGAAACCCGAAAAATCGATGGATAATATTAATCGGGTATCCGGCGGGTAATGGGGCGGATACGGGTTTGGATATTGTAAACGGGTACGGGTACACTAAAACCCGCCCTGAACCCGACCCGTTTCCATCCCTACTGAGGTCTGATCATGCATACTCTAGGCCCTGGTTGGTCTTGTGCTTGTGTTTGAATGTGTGGAATGCATATTACAAATCTCTTACAGGTATTGACTCTTTGTTCGTCTTTATGGCAGTTAGCCGCGAAGGCTATTTAGAATTGGCTTCAATGTCGGATTTCAGACTCAAATGAATCGGAGCAATTGTTTGGCCTATTCATACCAGCTATCGGAATAGAGTGGCTATTCGGTTGGTGAGTTAGTGGCCTGCTATTAGCTGTCTAGAAAGTTGGTTACTGCTTCTTTATTTGACTGTAATAAGAATGGTTGTGTCATTCTTTATTAATGGTTTGGTTAGTAGCTTGTTGTAAGCTTGTGCATGAGTTTGGTTTTTCATTCTCATGCCGTTGTTTGTTGCTCTACGGTGCACTCTTATTCCCCATGTAACGGGATAGTGTAGGACTTCACCTACACCTTTTGTACTTCAACGATTTTTGGTCTTGGTCTTGTGCTTGTTCCTAATGCTATATTTATAAGTCAAAGCACACATCAAATAGCCTTTTGGTCTAGCGGTATATGGGTGACCCATTAACCAAGAGCCTGTGGATTGAAGTATAAGCTGATCATGTGTGAGACAATATGTGTGACCTGTTAGGTGGTGTAGGTTGTGAATATTTGCCTTTAGAAAAAGAAATTAAGTCAAAGCACCTGCACCCTTTGGTTTTCTTTTGCTCAACCTTTTTGTTACATTTTATGGATCTTAAACTTTTTTCAATTACTAGTTGCGGAGGTTGTTCTAATAAAAACATGTATCATATATTGAACTCAACCAACCACCACTTAGTTCAAGTTATTCAAGAAAAGAAGATAGACTATCCTCAAACGAGTGTAGTCTCAAACAAAGAAACTCACTACACAAAACCTCACTACTACAACAGTCAGAAAAAGTAAACAGGTGGAGCAAAATAGTTGATCAACCAAATGATTATAACAGAAAACTAAGAGAGAAATATTGAAAGAGAAAATTTGAATGTGTGTGTGAAAGAATGAGATGACTGCACCGGTACGCAACCCTATCTTTGATTATATGCTCCAATTTATTTTATTATTATTATTATTATTATTATTATTATTATTATTATTATTATTATTATTATTATTATTATTATTATTATTATTATTATTATTATTATTATTATTATTATTATTATTTTGTGCAAGAGGTGAATTATATACTCCAACGTTCCACCCAGTACCAGCAGTATCAAAACAAACAAAACAAGTCCTCTATATTGAAGATAGTTAGAAACAACTTTCATGTGTACGGGTCTAACCCTTGTACTTATTATAAGTAAGTTTGAAATATATTATTCTAACAAAAGTTAACAATTTGCTTACATCATCTTCTTTATGACGTACATTCAAATAATCGTCTAATAAGGATCTAACAGCTCAATACAAAAAACATAATGCATTAGTTGTTGGAAAATTTAGTGCACTTGAGGGATGAGTTCACACCTGGTAATGGGTTTGGAGGTACGGAGTGTACACCCATTTGGTCCATGAACACCCTGACTCAATTGTGGTTATATTAGTGGATTCTGCTAAATCTGCTGCTAGTAGACTCTGCTGCTAGACTCTACTGCTGACTCTGCTGCTGATCCCACTGCTAGTGTTAGCAGTTCCCACTGCTAGTGTTAGCAGTTCCCACTGCTAGTGTAAGCATCCAACTGTTGATAGTTTCCACTGATAGTGTTAACATTACCACTGCTAGTGTTATTGTTTCCACTGATAACCACTGATTCCTACTATTATGGAAAGTATTATGTTATAATTAATGGGCCATTAATTATTCATAATTCCATGGGCTAGGGTTTGAGTAAACTCTATTATAAATAGAGATCATAACATTCTGCATGAGGACGATCAACACAAAACCCTAAACACTTGAATACGCTTCTGTTCTTGATTTGTGCCTAAAACAAGAACATCACTTGGTCTTATCCCATAGAGATATTCGTGTAACCCAGGCATAGGGTCGAATAGTTTCTATTGGAAAGTGATACCACGATTTCAAGTGAATATCCGGTACTCATTGATTATCTTAACCCTAATCTGGGAACACAGTAACACCTAATAACCAACATTAGTTAGTTTACAATCAGGGTGAAATTTTTTATTGATGGATTTATATATCAACTGAATAATGAAATTACACAAACAGAACAAAGTTACTTAAACCGATGGCATTTAAAAGAAGAGTAAATAACGTTAAAATTAAAGCACACATTACTAAATAACAACTTATATCAATTATCAAGCAGCCAAATTTCCAGAGACATCAATCCAAAGTCGATCCTCCATTGATAATATGTTTGAAACATGACGCATCGTTGGTCTTTCTTGCGGGTTGGAGTTCAAACATGCCCTTGAAATAACCAAAACCGACTTAACTAGTTTCTCAAGTTGGCATGATGGTGGCTGTATCCGACTATCTCCTACATTGCTTGGCAACAGATAATCAGCAGGCAATGTTGGTAGAGATGTTATGAGTTCTCCAGGATGCTTTCCCATGATCACTTCTAGTGCAACAACTCCAAAGCTATACACATCACATTTCTCAGTTGCCACCATTGTATAAGCAAGCTCTACATCCAAATAAACATGAGATACAAAACATAGAATGTGTTATAACAAGTTCATAAAAATGCATAACATAGATAAAAATTAAATAGGCGAAGATGTAGAATAGACATCACATATTCACATAAATGAAATAATTTTACCTGGTGCAATATAACCATATGTGCCTGCAATCGCCGTCCAATTGGACGAGTCAAGCTTTAAAAGCTTTGCTGTGCCAAAATCAGAGATATGTGCTTCATAATCAGCATCAAGAAGGATGTTGGCTCCTGAAATATCTCTATGAATTATAGGTGGTGAGCAATCGTGGTGCATATAAGCCAACCCATTCGCTATAGCCCTTACAATATTAACCCGTTTCAACCAATCTAATTCCTTTGCAATGATGTCCGCCTTTAAGATTGATCTGAGACTTCCCTTTTCAAGGTATTCATAGATCAAAAATGAATGACGAGCATGGAAGCAATATCCATAGAGTTTCACGATGTTCCGATGCCTTATGTTTGTTAATGCTCTCACCTCATTAAGGAATCCTGCATGATCAACTTTCTCGGACGCTGAATGAAGCTTCTTGACAGCTACAATATTGTTGGGTTGTAGCTTGGCTTTATACACAACACCGTACCCTCCAGTACCAATACAATATGCGTCATCAAAATCATTTGTCGCCTTCACGATTTCATCATGCACTGCGCGTCCATCAAAACTTGATATTGTGAAAAAATCATCACCTGCTTCGACCAATGGTTCCTCTGGAGAAGTTTTCTTCGGCCGTCGATAAGCCATGAAGCAGCACACGAATAAACCAAGTGAAAGTGTGATGAAAAGAGGGAGCATGATTACAAGGATGACCCTGTGATGGTTGGGATTATTTTTTTTAATCCAACTTTGACTTTCACAGAGTTTCAATCCTGTAAAATTTCCACACAAACCTGGATTGCCTTGCAACATTACTTTGGACGCATTCGAAAAGATAGGATAAGGGGGAACCATACCTACAAGCTCATTGTATGATAGGTTGATATCGATCCCCTTTGGCAGATATGTAAAAGCTTTAGGAATAGAACCAGATAGACTATTGTGAGAAAGATCCATAATTGCCAAACTCACTAAACTTTGAAATGCAGATGGTATCTCATTTGTGAGTAAATTCCAAGATAAATCAAGTATGTTAAGATGACTTAATTTACCAATCTCCGATGGGATTTTTTCAGTGAGGTAGTTATGACTAAGATTGAGGTAAACGATTTGTGCCCAATCACTGATGTATCTAGGTATTGGACCAGTTAGTGTATTCTTGGATAGATCGAGTGCAAGGAGGCTGTGCAATGATCTAAGCTCTTGAGGTATAACACCTGAAAGGTTGTTATCTCTCAAGGACAAATACAACATACCTTTCAACTTTCCAAACTCCTTTGGAATCTCACCAACCAAGTGATTTGAAGCTAGGTCAAGCCTCTGTAGTTGACTTTTCCCGAACTCTGGTGGTATGCTACCACTGATGTTGTTATATCCCATCCCTAAAGCTGTCAAGTTCTTGCATTTAATCCAGTTTAGAGACAGCTGCCCATGAAAATTGTTATGACTGACATCAAGGTAATCCAGGCTTGGATAAACCCCAAAGCTATTTGATATATCTCCATTGAATTGATTCCAATCAAATGTAGCTCTAAACAAGCTTTGACAGTTCTTCAAGCCTATCGGAATAGAGCCACTGAGTTGATTAAGGCTTAGAGATAAATTTTGAAGCTTTCCACCCAGGCACAAATCTTCAGGCAATTGGCCAGACAATTGATTGTTGTCCATTTGTAGTTCTAACAAGTCTGGACTCCCCAATCCTTCTGGTATAGGACCAGATAACTTGTTCATACGGAGATACAGATACTGAAGATGTCTAAGGTTTTTTAGCGATGAAGGAATAGAACCATTGAGCTTATTTTCGCTTAAAGACAAATCGGTGAGAGACTTTAAATTCCCTAACTCAATAGGAATGGGCCCGGAGAGTTGATTTTGGTACAAATGAAGGAGATTTAAAGACGTCAAATCACCCAACGATGAAGGAATTAAGCCAGAAAGATTGTTTGCAAAGAGGCTTAAGCTCTCAAGCGAGACCATGCTTCCCATTTCATGCGGGATTGAACCAGTTAATTTGTTATTGAAAAGATGCAAGACCGTTAACTTGCTCAGTTTACCAATGGTAGGTGGAATTGGACCTTCAAGAAAATTATCGGTAATATACACTTCCAAAAGATTGACTAGTTGTCCAAACTCACGTGGAATTTGACCAGAGAGTTTATTATCGTCAAGATAAAGATAAGCCAACTTTCTCAAGTTGCCTAATGTGGTAGGCAATTCTCCTTGAAGAGAATTGCTATACAAGGCAAGCTCTTTGAGAGAGGTTAGTTGACCAATCTCTCGTGGTATAGAACCATTGAAATAATTTTCATTCAAGTGGAGGGTCTCAAGATTAGCTAACATTCCTATTTCTGGCGGGATTGAACTAGAAAACTGATTTGCTGAAAAATCGAGATAGACAAGTTTGGACAACAGTCCAATTTCTGGTGGGATGGGACCAAAGAAGTTGTTTACACTAAGCTCAAAATGGGTAAGATTGTGTAGTATAGAGAACGGGAACTCGAGAAGCGTACCGTTTAACTCAGATGTCGTGAGATTTAACCTGTAAATGTTCCCATCAGCGTTGCAAACAATGCCGAACCAAGAAGAGCACAGAGCAGTTGCATTAGAATTCATTGGACGGGGTGTCCAAGAAGATATGATCTGGGAGTTGTTTGGGATTTGAAGGCTTGCTTTCCATTTTAGAAGAGCAGTTTCTTCCTTCACAGAAGCAGAAGCAAAGTTTGGTATGAATGAGAGTACATTGAGTAGTAGAGTTAGAGATAATAGTGAGAAGTTTGAAGAAGACATTATTTGCTTTTGCATGTTGTTTTGAAAAAAAAGATACGTGGTGTGTCCTTATATTTATACTCGTATCTTATAGGAAATGTTAAGGCAGTGCCATTATTTTCCACAAGGAGTGTGTTTTACTTGAGAAATATAATTAACGTCCTTTAGGGGAACAACTTATTAAGACTTAACATTAAGACGACCTATTATTTGTAAAAGTGGTTTACTGTGAAACTATGCACTTGTAACAATATGTCTCGGAATCGAACTTGTTTAGTTATTATTTTTAAAGTATTAAACCATATTAATTTCGAAAAAGAGCTTGATCTAAGGCTGGACGCAATAATGAACCCGACCAAATCGGTCGTCAAAAAAACTCGGTCTCCATTGTTGTGCTATTTCAATCACGACCGAATAGAGGGAACAAAGAAAACGAAAACGGTCGAGTACACGACCGAAATACATACACACATAAAAAACAAAGGCCCACTTTTTATTAAGGTCGCCTTTACTGGGGCACCCAATCGCCTGCAGATCGCTGGAGAGAGAAAGCTGACGTGGCAGGAAAAAAAGAGGGTCGCGACCCGCCTTATTGTGTCCAGCCTAATATATTATAAGATTTTAATCTATACTTCTATATTATATTTTATAATATAATGCATTTACAATGTGAGTCCTACTAAATATAAAATAAGGACCCGTGATATTAACCACATCATAAAGTGACATGAGTCATTTAATAATCTTTATTTTCCAATTGCAATGTATTTTTACTTATTTATTTTTTATGATTTAATTTTATCATATTTTCCAAACTTTTGTGCTATTTATTTCAATAATCATTTTGATATAATTTCATATTTTTAGTTTTTTACATTTTTAGTGGACCGAGTTTATTGTATATTTTGGTTCAAATTATTTACAACTTTAACCTTAATTTGAATCAATACAAATTTGATTCGTCAAAATTATATATTTTTTAAAGGAGTGTTTGACGGGTATAAGAGAGTGTAAAGGTGTTTGTACATGCGGGAATAATGTGTCAATATGGTGTTGTGAAAAAACAACGGGAAACCCAAAAAAACCCATACAATTAACACGTACATATAAATTATTCGGAGTGTCGTGAAACGAATTCGTTAAGCGGGTAAGGACTTGCAGAGAGAATTGAGTTAGCAATTCATTCACAATATTTATAATATAATTATATTTATCGTTGTCGATATGTGCGGGCATCCAACTAGTGATAAGAATAACTGATGGTACTAAAATCACAAGAAAGTAATTAAATTCAAGGTCTGGAACGTCAAACAATGTGATGAAGAGTGTCTTTTACTTTAGAAGTAAGAGTGTGTTTTACTTTAGAAGTCGATGTCTATTACCAAATGAGTATAATTGGGGTATTCTTGACTCTACAATAAAATTAAACGGTCATTGTATTACATTTCCCAAGTCGAAGGTCTTTCATAAGAATTCAAAAACTGAATGAAGATGGTGCGCACATTCCTTGAACGTGAACGATGGTTTAAAAAATGACAAACAA
Source organism: Artemisia annua (assembly GCA_014162995.1). Taxonomy (NCBI): domain Eukaryota; kingdom Viridiplantae; phylum Streptophyta; class Magnoliopsida; order Asterales; family Asteraceae; genus Artemisia; species Artemisia annua. The sequence continues at coordinate 74,585 of LBNU01009408.1, forward strand.
ATATTAAAAGATAAATATCGAAGGGTGTTGATGGAATTATTCTCTACAAGACTACAAACCTGGGCTACTGTGACGATCGAAATCCATTGCAAATATGTTAAAACTAACCAGTTGCATCGGATTTACAATGGATTCAGACTATCACAAAAGGCTCCATGTAAATTTTCTTTGCAACGGAATTGCAACAGGCCAAAGAAAAAAATGTAACGGAAGAAATTTGTTGGAAAATAGGACTATTCGAAGACATTTCAAACGTAAAATTTTGTAAACATATGATTTGCAACGGATCTTGCAATTGTAACTTTCTGTAATGGATTTGCAACGTATTTACAATGATAAAATATGAACAATTTAATAAAATTTTGCATAGCTAAATGTTTACTACATGTTTTGCAACGGTAAACTTTTTGTAGTCCTTTTTTGATAAATTTTAATTGTCTGCAATGGAATTTCCAAAAGAATTATAATTAGCTTATTTTTTATTTAATTTTGATGTGTTGTTGAAAATTATCGAATATTTACAACGGATTTACCATGGAAATTAAAAGATATTTGTTTTATATTTTAATTTAATATTCTATTGCATATGGTTTTGTCAATAGTTTCTGGGGTTTGTATGGACCATAAACGAAAGAGTAGTGCTATACCAACAAAAAATCTCCCACTAAAAACTCTCACAAAATGAGTTTGGAAGTATTTAATTGGTTTAAAAAAAAAAAAAAAAAAAAAAAAAAAAGAAAGGAGAGAAGATAAACCCAAATACACCAATCAAATGCTTCCAACTCATTTTGTGGGAGTTAGTTTGTGGGTGTAGCACTACTCTAAACGAAAATAATAGCATACAATCGATTTTTTGAACAAATATTATTTTAAATATGTAGAATGTACTCTATCGGCATAAAGAGCTACCCATGTAAACAATATTAGCACTCTATGAGACCTACAACAATTAGCACGATGTTTGAATCTATTGGGTATTCACGCAAACACATTCTGGTTGTTTTAATGTACTTTTATTATAAAATTAAACAAAAAGTGGATGTTACACAATTAACTTTACGTTTAGCCATTGTCAATATCTTTACGGTGTTTTTATAACGTCGAATGTTTTTAATAACATAAACTAAGAGCACCAATTCCAACTTAATGGATCGAGTAGAAATTGCATTTATAGGTAATTTATGCTTACTTTTTGAAGAGGAGAAACAACTACATTGGGGAAGCATAAATAATTCATGCACAAAGAAACAATATTCAGACGGCAACTCAGGAAACTACATAGCATTAATTAAATTATCCAATTAAGGTATAAAAAGATCATACAGTTCTTATACAGATTAATACAATATAGGCAACTTCAACAAATTAATGAAATCAACACCTCCTTGAACCAAAACTTGAAACAACTCTATCGTTCCCTCTTGCAATGTAGGCATTGGGCATTCTCTAATCCCCAACAACTATGACATGCTTTTATTAAGCTCACCCATTCTCTTCAAACAGTAAGTGTAGGTAATTATTTTCTAAACAAACATTAGTCATTTTTAAATGAAATCTTAAGAAATTTGAAAGAGAAGTTTTTGTCCCACATAAACAAATGAATGAAAACAGTATGGGTCTATAAATGTGTTTAATTGTTTGTTTATATTTTGAATTAACTATTTATGGTGGCTTATGTTTTGCATGGTTCAATAAACATAAAATTTGCATGGCTAAGTTGTAAATTCAAGAGATTCACCGAACATGTACTATATTGGTTAATATTATATTAGTTTTAATAGTTTCTGTGACTGAAAACTATAAGTGCCATGAATAGTGTCGTTTTGATTATTTAAACAGTCATGAAGAACGCTATATATACACCAACATCCAACATTTTCATTCAATCAAAACCCAAAATCACATGACAAAATCATCTCTTCCATTACTCGATTGCTATAAATTATTTTGCTATAGAGATATAATTTGAAGTGTCATGAAAACCTCAAAAACTTGGTAGTTTAACCGGATTATCACCACTTTGTGTAGTGTTGATAATTACTACATTCGTTGCTTCATTGCATCTTGGGAGGCAATTCGTCAGTAACCCAAAACATGATTGTTTGAAAGAACGGTCGGCGAAATTGCTATTAAGACAGAGAGAACTCGCCTTGAAGTAACAAGTAGTAGTGATAAACTTCGTTTTACTAAGCCATCTTTCTAACCCCGAAACTAACAATCTTAAAGCAATTCGTGTCAAAATGGCATCAAGAACCTGATGCAGATGTCGACCGACATCGTGAAGTTGGACCATTTCGATGGTGGAAGTTCCAAGCGTTGGAAAAAGAAAAGCAATTTCTTTTAGCTTCATTGAACGTTGCATACATCCTGACCAAACCATACCCCGAGGAATCTGAGAATGAAACCTTGACTCAGTCCCGTAAACGTCTCAAGTTTGAAAATGACGATTTCATCTGTCGTCACCATATCCTTAATGTTATGTCGGATCCACTCTTCGACGTGTATCAGAACTATCCCACGGCAATGGAACTCTGAAATGCTCTCGAGAAACGCTACTTCACCGATGATGCAACAAGTAAGAAATGTATTGTTTCGAAATCTAATTCTTACAAAATGGTAGACTCACGTCCTATAATGGACCAAATGTATGAACTTGAGCACATTCTTAGTATGTTTACACAAAACAACATGAACATGGATGAATCCATACAAGTGACATCCATCATTGATAAATTCCCATCCACTTGGAAATATATTAAGAAAAACCTTAAACATCGTAAGGTTGATCTATCCTTGAAAGACCTTGGCAAACATCTTCTTATTGAAGAACAATATCGTTTGAAAAATAAAGCAAACGATGTCACGTCCAAGGTTCACATTGTGGAGGAAAAGGGAGAATCTTCTAAAGATGGTGGAAAGAATGTAAGCACGATGACAATGATAAAAAGAAGTCCAAAAAGAACAAAAAGGATGTCATCTGCTACAACTGCAAAAAGTCGGGACATATTAAGCGGGAATGACGCACCTTAAAGAAGAAACAAGATGGATACAAAAACAAAGATAATAACTTTGTTGCAATAATATCCAAGGCATTCTCTTCGAAGAAGAGAAATCTTGATGGGTGGACTCTAGAGCCACCTGGCACGTGTGCAACGAACATTCCATGTTCAAAATATACGAGCCTTTGGAGTCTACCACTCAACTGCACAAGTGAAAGGAAAGGGTAAACTAGATTTGGTGTTCACTTCTGGCAACACCTTAACCCTTAAGGATGTCCTCCATGTCCCCGATGTCCGCAAAAATTCAGTGTCCGGGCCACTCCTGAACAAATTCAGCTTCAAACTTCTCTTCGAATCTAACAAGTTCATCCTCTCTAAAGATGGCAAGTCCGTTGGCAAAGGCTATCACACAAGTGGAACGTTCAAATTGAACATTAAAGATGGTGTAAATAGTAGTGTGAATGATGTAAACATACTGATAAACGCAACACTGATAATACATCTGCTGGTATTGTAACCAACAATAATGATATCAATCAAATGCCAACTAGTTCTGCTTACTTTGACTTCCTTATTATGGCATGCTAGATTAGGTCAGAGTATATTTAAACGCATGAGAAATATAGCTAATACAAATCTAATTCCTAAGTTAGATACTAAAAATGATAAATGTTAAGCATGCATGCATACTAAGATTACTAGATTGCCTTTTCCAACAATTCAAAGATCTTCTAGAATATTAGAATTAGTGCATAGTAACGTATGTGACTTACATGCTACACCAACACTTGGTGGGAAAATTATTTTGCTACTTTTATCGATGATTATTCTCGATATTGCTATGTCTATCTTTTACATTCAAAAGATGAAGTCCTTAAAAAATTTAAGATCTATAAAAATGAAGTAGAACTTAAGTGTGATGCTAAGATCAAATGTCTACAGACTAATAGGGGTGATGAATACTACTACCCTAGATATTTCCAATCTACGAGAATTGTTCACCAAGTTACTGCTCCATATACACCACAACAAAATGGTATTATAGAAAGAAAGAATCGCACCTTGATGGATATGGTCAACTCCATGATGTCCTATTCTAGATTAGGTTCTAGATATTGGGTGAAGCATTGCTTACAGCTTGTTACCTACTTAACAGAGTACCATGCAAAAGGAGTAATAAGACTCCATATGAGTTATGGAAAAGAAGAACTCCAAAGCTAGATTACCTTCGGATATGGGATTGTAGGGCCATAGTCCGAATCCCTGAATTAAATAAAAGGAAATTAGGAGACAAAGGCAATGAATGCATATTTTTGGGTGATACCCAAAATAGCAATGCCTATAGATTGATAGTTGTTGAACCGAATGATCTAATTTTGGTTAATACTATTATTGAATCTAGAGATGCTCACTTTGACGAACATAGTTTCAAAACTATTCTTAAGGCACATGAAATTTCCAAGAAAAATTAAGAAGAGGAGAGAACCCCCCCAACGACTTTCTCTCTGGCGACTTCTTTTATCCATAAAAACCCTAATTGTTTTCCATATAATTCGACCAGATCCTTGTGTTTTCTGCATTGATGTGTAAGTTTTATTGATTAATATTCGTATTACTCAGTAATCTTATCATAATCGCTGCTCAATCCACTTACTTTTTGGTTTTATTAGAATCGTTTTTTAGGGTTTTTGGTTTCCTGATCGCACCTCCTTGTATTTTGGTTCTAAGTTGGTTGAAACATCCTTTTAAGGCCTTTTGTAATCGATTTATTCTATTGTGGTGCGTATCATCATGGATGCTGGTTAGTTGTTGGTGCTTTTCCGATTAAAACCCTAACTTTTTAGTTAGGGTTTATTTTGTTTCTTTTGGCTGTTGCGTGCATGCTGGTTTGATTGATTAATTAAGGTTGTTTTCTATAAGTGGGGGTAAGAGAGATGTTAAATAAGGGTTTTCTTAGTAATATAAGTGCGTCTGAAGTTGCAAGTTCTATTGGCAAGAAGTGTACTATGGATATTGATGAATTGAATGCTACTGTTGATTTGTCGAAGGTGACTATGAGGAAACATAAGAAGCCTAAGGATGTTAATCCTAGTTCTACTCAGCCTATACTTGCATCGTCTGGTCCTATTATTACTGAGTGGAGTGTTGATGATGGTGATATTGAATTATCTACGATTGTGGACAAGAATAATCAAGTGAAGCCGGTTTCACTTGATCCTTTAGTTAATGATCCGAATGGTCCACATGGGGCTTCTAATAAGTCTCATAGTTCTGATAAGGTTGATACGAATGCACATGGGGATGTTGGTATTGAGAAGATTGGTGTAGATGCTTTGAAACAACCTTCTACATCGTATGCTGGTGTTACTTCTAATGAACCTAAGAAATACATGTCTAATTTTCGTAGGCTGGAGTGTAGCAAGAAATCAAACGGTGTGGATCTTTATGTACCTATGAAAGTGGATGAAGAGGTGAACACTAGGTTTGAGAATACTCTGTATGGGTACTTCCTTGGCCAACGACTTGCTTTTCCTGTTGTCGATTACTATGTACGCAATGCGTGGGCTAAGTTTGGTATACAGAAGGTAATAATGAATGCAAAGGGGTTCTTTTTCTTTAAGTTTAACTCGAAGAAAGGTGTTGATGATGTTCTTGAAAACGGTCCTTGGTTAATTAGAAATGTACCTATTATTCTTAAACCATGGACATTGAACACCAACTTGCTTAAAGAGGATTTGACCAACATCCCGGTGTGGGTTAAATTCCATGATGTCCCTCTGGCTATGTTTTCTGATGATGGTCTTAGTCTGCTTGCCACATTGATTGGTACACCCGAAAGGTTAGATGCTTATACTAGCCAAATGTGCAAGGACTCATGGGGCCGTAGTAGTTTTGCTAGATGCATGATTGAAGTGAAGTCGGAGAGGTTCTTCGGGAAAGCCTCACTGTTGAGATACCTTTACTTGATGGTACGGGGTCGACTATTGAGAAGATTCGGGTTGAATACGAGTGGAAACCACCGCGTTGTGATAAGTGTAAGATCTTTGGTCATACTCTTATTGATTGTCCTAAAGTTGTTGTGCCCTCTGCTCAACCTACTATGCTTGTTAATGATGGTTTCAAGATTGTTAACAACAAAAAGAAAGGAAAGCAAGGTGGTTCTACAATCCCGGGTCAAGGAGGGTTTACTAAACTAGTTGTGGGTAAGCAGTTTCAGTATCGACCCAAAAAGACTACTCCTGAACCTGAGAAAGTGGATGGCAATAAGAAGAATGCTTCTGATGTGGTTAGTTCGAGTGGTACAAAGATTTCTACATCTAACCAGTTTGATGCTCTTAATATGGATGATACGGATGCTTTGGGTGTTCCTACTAATGACACTAATAAGGATGTGGATTATGGTCGTACAATGGAAGTTAATGAGGATGAGTCTACTAAGACAGGTACTGCATCACAAGAGGTTCTTGTGAGTGATTTGAAAGAGAAGGAGTCGGTTGTGGCTCTTAAAACTAGTGATTCTTGTACTCCGCCCGTCTCTTCTACTAAGAGAGTTAACCTTTTTTCTAAGGTGGGAGAGATTGTGGTTTCTGATTCTGAAGATGAGGTGGTTGCTAACCCATTTGATGAGTCTGCTAATCTATTCGGTGGTGGCCAAGAGTTTGAAGATGATTATGATGACTATGACTACGATGACTATGCGAACCAGGTTTATGATCTTCCAGGGAATTTGGATGCTTTTAATGCCATGTATGGCACCAAGCTTCAAGGTCTTAGGAAGTAATTTTATTT